>CM076723.1:1830421-2118900 GCA_038501795.1 Pseudopleuronectes americanus
CTGAGCATTCAGGAAATTAACTCCGCCATCAACCGAACTAGCTTGATTTGGGTCATTGAAGTACACCCTGACTAAGAGGTTGTGAACGGCTGAATGAAATTTTTGAGTGAGTCGATTAAGCTCCTCTAGTTTGAAACATTTCCAACCTGGTAAAAAGGCACCTTATTCCCACTCTCGAAGCCCGCTTAGATGAAAACCCAGGCGACCCTAATAAGAAGTCAACAAGATGGTAAACCTACAGTCCATCTCTCCATCTACCAACTGCAGCTATCGAATCTTCCGAAGATTTTACCACAGATCAATAGACAAGTTCTTATAGAAAATGAACCATAACCTGGTAGGAAATGTTTGATCTTTCTGCCGATCACTATGAGCTGAAACAACATCAGGAAATTAACTGCCCAAATCCTCTCTACACTGATTGTTTGGTCAATATTGGTATACCTGACTAAGAGTGTAACACTACTGATGATGTTTTGAGAGGTCCGTTACGCCTCTTATTGGTAATTTTTCCACGTGTAAAGACTACTCCTTCAACACGGCGTTCAGAACACCAGCGACCATATAGGAGTTCAACATATGTAACCAACATTCCTCCGCTCTAACAATAACCAACGTGCAGCTACTTCGTAAGGATGTGGTCATGTTTTGTCAACAGTAACATATCATGATCTTTCTCAAAATGTCCCATATCCTGGTTTTCGAAACAGTTGACAGACTTCTTCTGCAGATCACTAATTCGCTGAGCATTACAGGTAAATTAACTGCCCGCACCGTCTCTATCTGATTTTCTTGGGTCATTGAAGTATCACTGTACTAGCAGTGTGTAACGTACTGGTCTGATAATTTTGTAGCAAGTCGTTAAGCCCTCTTATTGGCAAAATTTTCTCCACCTGCTAATAAAGGCACCACATCCTTCGAGCCGGAACGTAGAACCCCAACCTGACCTAAGGAATGTCAACATATTTTAACCTAACAGATCCCTCCGATCTACCAACTGACAGTCTTTACCGAAGGGTCTGAGTTCATGTTTAACAGAATAGCATTCCTTAATTACGAAACTGATCCAACATCCTGACGTTAGAAACTGTTGATCACTTCCTTCATGCCGAGTCAACAACAGCGTGATCTATAACACAGGACATTAATCTGCCCCAGATCCTCTCTAGCTGATTTTTGGGTCATTGAAGATATCCTGGACCTAGAAGGATTTGAAACGAGACTGATGATAGTTTGAGCACAGTCTCGTTAAGCCTCTCGTTTGAAATCTTCCACCCATAAAAAGTCCCCTCCTTCGAGCCCGGTAGTTTGCAACCAAGCGACCTCTAAGGATGATCCACAAATTGCAACCTATAAGTCGCCTGGCCCGCTCTACCTAACTAAGCTAACACGCGACAGGGCGCGAAGATGTTAAACAGAATTGCCAACTCCTTATAGAAGAATGACCATATCCTATTGTGGAAAATGTGAGCTTTCCTAACTTCTGCAAGGATCACTATGCTGAAACCATTCATGAAAATCTTAACTGCCCAATTCCTCTACTAAACTGATTTAGAGAGGTCTCATAGTGGTCTCCTCAGACTAACTGTGTAAACTGACTGACATTGCTATGTTGTTGAGAGCTCGTTAAGAGACCTCTGTTGGAATTTGTTCCCACGTAGTAAAAGAACTGACTCCTTCGAGCCGGACGTTGAACCAGCGACCTAAAAGGTGTCCAACATAGTAACTCCTACAGCCCTCCGCTCTACCAACTTAGCTATCGAAAGGTCGAAGATGTCTTAAACAATATAGAAATACAACTTTACTGACAAAATTGTCCATCATCCTCATCAAAAAAAAGTTGACAATTGTTCAGAGTCCTATGCTGTGAATATATCATGAAACTTAACTGCTCCGCCCTACTCTAGCTGATATTGCAATCACTAGAGGTCCAATCAGAACTAGAAAGTGTGATACGAAACGATGTAGTTTTTTTGTGACGAGTCTGATTAAGCCGCTCAATGTGAAATTTCCAAAACCTGAAAACAAGTACACCATCCTATACGACACCTCCTTCGAGCCGGAGTTGAACCAGCACCTCAGGAAGGCAACATATTTAACACTCCAGTCCTGCACGCTACTATACAACTGAGACTATCGATTTAGAAGGAACTAGAGTCATGTTTTTAAACAGCATAGCATTCTTATCGAAAAAGTCTCCCTATCACTTGGTTTGAAAATGATAGAGCACTTCGCACAGATCACTATGCTGAGAAACATTCAAAAGGTAATTAACTGGCCCGCCCTATCATAGCTGAATTTGGGGTCAAAGACGGGTACCTGACCAAAAGTGACACGAACGACTGATGAAATTATTTGAGAGTTCGTCTAAGCCTCTTACATGTAAATATTCCACCTGTAAAAACACATCACCTGCCTTCGACACGCGGATTCCAACCAAGCTACCCTAAAGGATGTCAACAATATTTAAACTACAGTCCTCCAGCTCTTTCCCAAAACCTGAGCAATCGAAGGGACGAAAGATTGTTCTTAAACAAATAGCATTTACTTCATAGAAAAATGACCCACTATCCCTGGTTGGAAAACTGTTGACTTACTGCAGACTCACTAGCACTGAACTTCAGTGAAATTTACACTGCTCACCATCCTCATCTACGACTGATTTTAGGGTGTCATTCTTTTGTGAGGACATCCTTACTGAGAGGTTGAACGACTGAAATTTTTGAGAAGTCGTTGAAGGGGAACCTCTTTTGGTGAAATTTTACCACCTGCTAAATAGGCACCTCCTTCACGAGCCGTGAGTTGAACCACTGCGACCTACAAAGGATAATCGACATATAAGTAACTACAGTCCATCCGCTCATAACTAACTGAAGGCTACTCATCGACAGATAGAGTGACGTGCAGTTTTCACAGTATAAATCGATTCTCTCTCGACAAATGGCGATCCATATCCTGAGTTGGACAAATGTTGAGCTTATCTGCATGTATACACCACTATGCTGAGCATTCACGGAAATATACACTGCCACGCATCGCTCGTCATAGCTCTGATTTTGGGTCCATTGAAGTATCCATGACTAGAGCGTGTGAGAACGGACTGATGATACATTTTGTGAGTCGTATAAGCAGCCTCTGTTATTTTGAAATTTCCACCTGTAAAAGCACGCATCTTCGAGCAGCGAGACGTTGAACCAGCGACCTAAGGACTAGTCTCAACATATTGTAACCTACAGTCCTCCGCTCTACCTAGACTGAGCTATCGATAGAGGTCTGGTCATAGTTTAACATCAGACAATAGCATTCTATTGAAAAATGTGCGTCCATGATCATCTGTTTTGGAAACTGTATGAGCTTTCTCCTGCAGAGC
Organism: Pseudopleuronectes americanus; assembly: GCA_038501795.1. Taxonomy (NCBI): domain Eukaryota; kingdom Metazoa; phylum Chordata; class Actinopteri; order Pleuronectiformes; family Pleuronectidae; genus Pseudopleuronectes; species Pseudopleuronectes americanus. Next base: position 1,833,792 of record CM076723.1, read on the forward strand.
ACTATCTGCTGAGCATCTACAGTGAAATTAACTACAGCCCTCCATCACCTCTCTAGCTGATTTTGGGTCCCATTGAATATCCTGCACACTAAGTGATAAGACACTGACTGATGACTGAATCTTCTTTTTTACATTTTTACTGTACTATTGTCTCTCTTTATATGAGAGTCAGTTAAGCCTCTGTGGATATTCCCACACGTGTAAAAGGATCATACTCCTTCGAGCCGAGAGCTTTGACACTACATGCGACACTAAGGATGTAAACAACATATTGTAACCATACAGTCCTCCGCTCTACCAACTGAGCTAATCGAAGGAGGATCGATAGATGTTACACCTAACTATAGAATACTATTATATGCAAAAATGTTCATTATCCTCATAGAAAATGTTGACACAGTGTTCAGAGTCCACTATGCTAGCGCAAAATATATCAGTGTAATATAACTAGGCCACGCCTCCCACTCTAGCGTGAATACTTGTGTCATCTAGACAGTATCCACGGACTAGAAGTGCTCAGCAACGACTGATGATGTTTTGCCGAGAGTCCTTAAGCTAGAGATCCTCTTATGGAAATTTCCACCTGATAAACACAGGCACCCTATCGAGGCCGGAGAGTTGAACCAGGCGACCTAAGGCTGTCAACACATTTAGTAAACCTACAGTCACTGCTCCGCTCTACAACTAGCGAGGCTATATCGACTGGGTCTGGTCTTGTTTTAACAGTATAGCATTCATGTATCGAAAATTGTCCATAACTGAGTTGACTAATAGTGTTGGACAGACTTCTGAGCAGAGCACCTATGGACTGCGAGTCATTCAGGAAATAACTGCCCCATCCTCTCTAGACTGATTTTGGTGTCATTGAGGTATCCTGACTAGATGTGTGAACGGCTGATGTATATTATTGAGAGTCGTTAAGCCTCTATTGGAATTTCCACCTGTAAAAGCACCTCCTTCGAGCCGGAGTTGACCAGCGACCTAAATGGATCGTCAACATATGTAACCTAGCAGTCCTCCCTCTAACCAACTGAGCTATCGAAGGGATCGAAGATGTTAAACAGAATAGCATTCTTATAGAAAATGACCATATCCCTGGTTGGAAAATGTTGAGCTTTCTGCAGATCACTATGCTGAACATTCAGGAAATTAACTGCCCCCATCCTCTCTAGCTGATTTTGGGTCATTGAGAGTATCCTGACTAGAGGTGTGAACGACTGATGATGTTTTGAGAGTCGTTAAGCCTCTTTTGAAATTTCCACCTGTAAAAGGCACCTCCTTCGAGCCGGAGTTGAACCAGCGACCTAAGGATGTCAACATATGTAACCTACAGTCCTCCGCTCTACCAACTGAGCTATCGAAGGGTCGTACATGTTATAACAGAATAGCATTCTTATAGAAAATGTCCATATCCTGGTTGGAAAATGTTGAGCTTTCTGCAGATCACTATGCTGAACATTCAGGAAATTAACTGCCCCATCCTCTCTAGCTGATTTTGGGTCATTGAGGTATCCTGACTAGAGGTGTGAACGACTGATGATGTTTTGAGAGTCGTTAAGCCTCTGTTGGAAATTTCCACCTGTAAAAAGCACCTCCTTCGAGCCGGAGTTGAACCAGCGACCTAAGGATGTCAACATATGTAACCTACAGTCCTCCGCTCTACCAACTGAGCTATCGAAGGGTCTGGTCATGTTTAAACAGAATAGCATTCTTATAGAAAATGTCCATATCCTGGTTGGAAAATGTTTGAGCTTTCTGCAGATCACTATGCTGAGCATTCAGGAAATTAACTGCCCCATCCTCTCTAGCTGATTTTGGGTCATTGAAGTATCCTGACTAGAGGTGTGAACGGCTGATGATATTTTGAGAGTCGTTAAGCCTCTGTTGAAATTTCCACCTGTAAAAGGCACCTCCTTCGAGCCGGAGTTGAACCAGCGACCTAAGGATGTCAACATATGTAACCTACAGTCCTCCGCTCTACCAACTGAGCTATCGAAGGGCCGAAGATGTTAAACAGAATAGCATTCTTATAGAAAATGACCATATCCTGGTTGGAAAATGTTGAGCTTTCTGCAGATCACTATGCTGAACATTCAGGAAATTAACTGCCCCATCCTCTCTAGCTGATTTTGGGTCATAGTGGTATCCTGACTAGAGGTGTGAACGACTGATGATGTTTTGAGAGTCGTTAAGCCTCTGTTGGAATTTCCACCTGTAAAAGACTACTCCTTCGAGCCGGAGTTGAACCAGCGACCTAAGGATGTCAACATATGTAACCTACAGTCCTCCGCTCTACCAACTGAGCTATCGAAGGGTCGAAGATGTTTAAACAGAATAGCATTCTTATAGAAAATGTCCATATCCTGGTTGAAAATGTTGAGCTTTCTGCAGATCACTATGCTGAACATTCAGGAAATTAACTGCCCCATCCTCTCTAGCTGATTTTGGGTCATAGAGGTATCCTGACTAGAGGTGTGAACGACTGATGATGTTTTGAGAGTCGTTAAGCCTCTGTTTGGAAATTTCCACCTGTAAAAGGCACCTCCTTCGAGCCGGAGTTGAACCAGCGACCTAAGGATGTCAACATATGTAACCTACAGTCCTCCGCTCTACCAACTGAGCTATCGAAGGGTCTGGTCATGTTTAAACAGAATAGCATTCTTATCGAAAATGTCCATATCCTGGTTTGAAAATGTTGAGCTTTCTGCAGATCACTATGCTGAGCATTCAGGAAATTAACTGCCCCATCCTCTCTAGCTGATTTTGGGTCATTGAAGTATCCTGACTAGAGGTGTGAACGGCTGATGATATTTTGAGAGTCGTTAAGCCTCTGTTTGGAAATTTCCACCTGTAAAAGGCACCTCCTTCGAGCCGGAGTTGAACCAGCGACCTAAGGATGTCAACATATGTAACCTACAGTCCTCCGCTCTACCAACTGAGCTATCGAAGGGTCGAAGATGTTAAACAGAATAGCATTCTTATAGAAAATGTCCATATCCTGGTTGGAAAATGTTGAGCTTTCTGCAGATCACTATGCTGAACATTCAGGAAATTAACTGCCCCATCCTCTCTAGCTGATTTTGGGTCATTGAGGTATCCTGACTAGAGGTGTGAACGACTGATGATGTTTTGAGAGTCGTTAAGCCTCTTTTGGAAATTTCCACCTGTAAAAGGCACCTCCTTCGAGCCGGAGTTGAACCAGCGACCTAAGGATGTCAACATATGTAACCTACAGTCCTCCGCTCTACCAACTGAGCTATCGAAGGGTCTGGTCATGTTTAACAGAATAGCATTCTTATCGAAAATGTCCATATCCTGGTTTGAAAATGTTGAGCTTTCTGCAGATCACTATGCTGAGCATTCAGGAAATTAACTGCCCCATCCTCTCTAGCTGATTTTGGGTCATTGAAGTATCCTGACTAGAGGTGTGAACGGCTGATGATATTTTGAGAGTCGTTAAGCCTCTGTTTGAAATTTCCACCTGTAAAAGGCACCTCCTTCGAGCCGGAGTTGAACCAGCGACCTAAGGATGTCAACATATGTAACATACAGTCCTCCACTCTGCCAAACTGAGCTATCGAAGGGTCTGGTCACGTTTAACAGAATAGCATTCTTATAGAAAATGTCCATATCCTGGTTGGAAAATGTTTGAGCTTTCTGCAGATCACTATGCTGAACATTCAGGAAATTAACTGCCCCATCCTCTCTAGCTGATTTTGGGTCATTGAAGTATCCTGACTAGAGGTGTGAACGGCTGATGATATTTTGAGAGTCGTTAAGCCTCTGTTGGAAAATTTCCACCTGTAAAAGGCACCTCCTTCGAGCCGGAGTTGAACCAGCGACCTAAGGATGTCAACATATGTAACCTACAGTCCTCCGCTCTACCAACTGAGCTATCGAAGGGTCGAAGATGTTAAACAGAATAGCATTCTTATAGAAAATGTCCATATCCTGGTTGGAAAATGTTGAGCTTTCTGCAGATCACTATGCTGAACATTCAGGAAATTAACTGCCCCATCCTCTCTAGCTGATTTTGGGTCATAGAGGTATCCTGACTAGAGGTGTGAACGACTGATGATGTTTTGAGAGTCGTTAAGCCTCTGTTGGAATTTTCCACCTGTAAAAGACTACCTCCTTCGAGCCGGAGTTGAACCAGCGACCTAAGGATGTCAACATATGTAACCTACAGTCCTCCGCTCTACCAACTGAGCTATCGAAGGGTCTGGTCATGTTTAACAGAATAGCATTCTTATCGAAAATGTCCATATCCTGGTTGGAAAATGTTGAGCTTTCTGCAGATCACTATGCTGAGCATTCAGGAAATTAACTGCCCCATCCTCTCTAGCTGATTTTGGGTCATTGAAGTATCCTGACTAGAGGTGTGAACGGCTGATGATATTTTGAGAGTCGTTAAGCCTCTGTTTGAAATTTCCACCTGTAAAAGGCACCTCCTTCGAGCCGGAGTTGAACCAGCGACCTAAGGATGTCAACATATGTAACCTACAGTCCTCCGCTCTACCAACTGAGCTATCGAAGGGTCGAAGATGTTAAACAATATAGAATACTTTTTGAAAATGTCCATATCCTCATTAGAAAATGTTGACCATTGTTCAGAGTCCCTATGCTGAATATTCAGGAAATTAACTGGCCCCCCTCTCTAGCTGATTTTGGGTCATAGAGGTATCCTGACTAGAAGTGTGAACGACTGATGATGTTTTGAGAGTCGTTAAGCCTCTTATGGAAATTTCCACCTGTAAAAGGCACCTCCTTCGAGCCGGAGTTGAACCAGCGACCTAAGGATGTCAACATATGTAACCTACAGTCCTCCGCTCTACCAACTGAGCTATCGAAGGGTCTGGTCATGTTTAACAGAATAGCATTCTTATCGAAAATGTCCATATCCTGGTTTGAAAATGTTGAGCTTTCTGCAGATCACTATGCTGAGCATTCAGGAAATTAACTGCCCCATCCTCTCTAGCTGATTTTGGGTCATAGAGGTATCCTGACTAGAGGTGTGAACGACTGATGATGTTTTGAGAGTCGTTAAGCCTCTGTTGGAAATTTTCCACCTGTAAAAGACTACTCCTTCGAGCCGGAGTTGAACCAGCGACCTAAGGATATCGACATATGTAACCTACAGTCCTCCGCTCTACCAACTGAGCTATCGAAGGATGTGGTCATGTTTAACAGTATATCATTCTTCTCGAAAATGTCCATATCCTGGTTGGAAAATGTTGAGCTTTCTGCAGATCACTATGCTGAGCATTCAGGAAATTAACTGCCCCATCCTCTCTAGCTGATTTTGGGTCATTGAAGTATCCTGACTAGAGGTGTGAACGGCTGATGATATTTTGAGAGTCGTTAAGCCTCTGTTTGAAATTTCCACCTGTAAAAGGCACCTCCTTCGAGCCGGAGTTGAACCAGCGACCTAAGGATGTCAACATATGTAACCTACAGTCCTCCGCTCTACCAACTGAGCTATCGAAGGGTCGAAGATGTTAAACAATATAGAATACTTTTTGAAAATGTCCATATCCTCATTAGAAAAAGTTGACCATTGTTCAGAGTCCCTATGCTGAATATTCAGGAAATTAACTGCCCCTCCTCTCTAGCTGATTTTGGGTCATAGAGGTATCCTGACTAGAAGTGTGAACGACTGATGATGTTTTGAGAGTCGTTAAGCCTCTTATGGAAATTTCCACCTGTAAAAGGCACCTCCTTCGAGCCGGAGTTGAACCAGCGACCTAAGGATGTCAACATATGTAACCTACAGTCCTCCGCTCTACCAACTGAGCTATCGAAGGGTCTGGTCATGTTTAACAGAATAGCATTCTTATCGAAAATGTCCATATCCTGGTTTGAAAATGTTGAGCTTTCTGCAGATCACTATGCTGAGCATTCAGGAAATTAACTGCCCCATCCTCTCTAGCTGATTTTGGGTCATTGAAGTATCCTGACTAGAGGTGTGAACGGCTGATGATATTTTGAGAGTCGTTAAGCCTCTGTTTGAAATTTCCACCTGTAAAAGGCACCTCCTTCGAGCCGGAGTTGAATCAGCGACCTAAGGATGTCAACATATGTAACATACAGTCCTCCACTTTGCCAAATGAGCTATCGAAGGGTCTGGTCACGTTTAACAGAATAGCATTCTTATAGAAAATGTCCATATCCTGGTTGGAAAATGTTTAGCTTTCTGCAGATCACTATGCTGAACATTCAGGAAATGAACTGCCCCATCCTCTCTAGCTGATTTTGGGTCATTGAAGTATCCTGACTAGAGGTGTGAACGGCTGATGATATTTTGAGAGTCGTTAAGCCTCTGTTGGAAATTTCCACCTGTAAAAGGCACCTCCTTCGAGCCGGAGTTGAACCAGCGACCTAAGGATGTCAACATATGTAACCTACAGTCCTCCGCTCTACCAACTGAGCTATCGAAGGGTCGAGTCATGTTTAACAGAATAGCATTCTTATCGAAAATGTCCATATCCTGGTTTGAAAATGTTGAGCTTTCTGCAGATCACTATGCTGAACATTCAGGAAATTAACTGCCCCATCCTCTCTAGCTGATTTTGGGTCATAGAGGTATCCTGACTAGAGGTGTGAACGACTGATGATGTTTTGAGAGTCGTTAAGCCTCTGTTGGAAATTTCCACCTGTAAAAGGCACCTCCTTCGAGCCGGAGTTGAACCAGCGACCTAAGGATGTCAACATATGTAACCTACAGTCCTCCGCTCTACCAACTGAGCTATCGAAGGGTCTGGTCATGTTTAACAGAATAGCATTCTTATCGAAAATGTCCATATCCTGGTTTGAAAATGTTGAGCTTTCTGCAGATCACTATGCTGAGCATTCAGGAAATTAACTGCCCCATCCTCTCTAGCTGATTTTGGGTCATTGAAGTATCCTGACTAGAGGTGTGAACGGCTGATGATATTTTGAGAGTCGTTAAGCCTCTGTTTGAAATTTCCACCTGTAAAAGGCACCTCCTTCGAGCCGGAGTTGAACCAGCGACCTAAGGATGTCAACATATGTAACCTACAGTCCTCCGCTCTACCAACTGAGCTATCGAAGGGTCGAAGATGTTAAACAGAATAGCATTCTTATTGAAAATGTCCATATCCTGGTTGGAAAATGTTGAGCTTTCTGCAGATCACTATGCTGAACATTCAGGAAATTAACTGCCCCATCCTCTCTAGCTGATTTTGGGTCATAGAGGTATCCTGACTAGAGGTGTGAACGACTGATGATGTTTTGAGAGTCGTTAAGCCTCTGTTGGAAATTTCCACCTGTAAAAGGCACCTCCTTCGAGCCGGAGTTGAACCAGCGACCTAAGGATGTCAACATATGTAACCTACAGTCCTCCGCTCTACCAACTGAGCTATCGAAGGGTCTGGTCATGTTTAACAGAATAGCATTCTTATCGAAAATGTCCATATCCTGGTTTGAAAATGTTGAGCTTTCTGCAGATCACTATGCTGAGCATTCAGGAAATTAACTGCCCCATCCTCTCTAGCTGATTTTGGGTCATTGAGGTATCCTGACTAGAGGTGTGAACGACTGATGATGTTTTGAGAGTCGTTAAGCCTCTGTTGGAAATTTCCACCTGTAAAAGGCACCTCCTTCGAGCCGGAGTTGAACCAGCGACCTAAGGATGTCAACATATGTAACCTACAGTCCTCCGCTCTACCAACTGAGCTATCGAAGGGTCTGGTCATGTTTAACAGAATAGCATTCTTATCGAAAATGTCCATATCCTGGTTGGAAAATGTTTGAGCTTTCTGCAGATCACTATGCTGAGCATTCAGGAAATTAACTGCCCCATCCTCTCTAGCTGATTTTGGGTCATTGAAGTATCCTGACTAGAGGTGTGAACGGCTGATGATATTTTGAGAGTCGTTAAGCCTCTGTTTGGAAATTTCCACCTGTAAAAGGCACCTCCTTCGAGCCGGAGTTGAACCAGCGACCTAAGGATGTCAACATATGTAACCTACAGTCCTCCGCTCTACCAACTGAGCTATCGAAGGGTCGAAGATGTTAAACAGAATAGCATTCTTATAGAAAATGTCCATATCCTGGTTGGAAAATGTTGAGCTTTCTGCAGATCACTATGCTGAACATTCAGGAAATTAACTGCCCCATCCTCTCTAGCTGATTTTGGGTCATAGAGGTATCCTGACTAGAGGTGTGAACGGCTGATGATGTTTTGAGAGTCGTTAAGCCTCTGTTGGAAATTTCCACCTGTAAAAGGCACCTCCTTCGAGCCGGAGTTGAACCAGCGACCTAAGGATGTCAACATATGTAACCTACAGTCCTCCGCTCTACCAACTGAGCTATCGAAGGGTCTGGTCATGTTTAACAGAATAGCATTCTTATCGAAAATGTCCATATCCTGGTTTGAAAATGTTGAGCTTTCTGCAGATCACTATGCTGAGCATTCAGGAAATTAACTGCCCCATCCTCTCTAGCTGATTTTGGGTCATTGAGGTATCCTGACTAGAGGTGTGAACGGCTGATGATATTTTGAGAGTCGTTAAGCCTCTGTTTGAAATTTCCACCTGTAAAAGGCACCTCCTTCGAGCCGGAGTTGAACCAGCGACCTAAGGATGTCAACATATGTAACCTACAGTCCTCCGCTCTGCCAAATGAGCTATCGAAGGGTCTGGTCACGTTTAACAGAATAGCATTCTTATAGAAAATGTCCATATCCTGGTTGGAAAATGTTTGAGCTTTCTGCAGATCACTATGCTGAACATTCAGGAAATTAACTGCCCCATCCTCTCTAGCTGATTTTGGGTCATTGAAGTATCCTGACTAGAGGTGTGAACGGCTGATGATATTTTGAGAGTCGTTAAGCCTCTGTTTGGAAATTTCCACCTGTAAAAGGCACCTCCTTCGAGCCGGAGTTGAACCAGCGACCTAAGGATGTCAACATATGTAACCTACAGTCCTCCGCTCTACCAACTGAGCTATCGAAGGGTCTGGTCATGTTTAAACAGAATAGCATTCTTATAGAAAATGTCCATATCCTGGTTTGAAAATGTTGAGCTTTCTGCAGATCCCTATGCTGAACATTCAGGAAATTAACTGCCCCTCCTCTCTAGCTGATTTTGGGTCATTGAGGTATCCTGACTAGAGGTGTGAACGGCTGATGATATTTTGAGAGTCGTTAAGCCTCTGTTTGGAAATTTCCACCTGTAAAAGGCACCTCCTTCGAGCCGGAGTTGAACCAGCGACCTAAGGATGTCAACATATGTAACCTACAGTCCTCCGCTCTACCAACTGAGCTATCGAAGGGTCTGGTCATGTTTAACAGAATAGCATTCTTATCGAAAATGTCCATATCCTGGTTTGAAAATGTTGAGCTTTCTGCAGATCACTATGCTGAGCATTCAGGAAATTAACTGCCCCATCCTCTCTAGCTGATTTTGGGTCATTGAGGTATCCTGACTAGAGGTGTGAACGGCTGATGATATTTTGAGAGTCGTTAAGCCTCTGTTTGGAAATTTCCACCTGTAAAAGGCACCTCCTTCGAGCCGGAGTTGAACCAGCGACCTAAGGATGTCAACATATGTAACCTACAGTCCTCCGCTCTACCAACTGAGCTATCGAAGGGTCGGTCATGTTTAAACAGAATAGCATTCTTATCGAAAATGTCCATATCCTGGTTGGAAAATGTTGAGCTTTCTGCAGATCACTATGCTGAGCATTCAGGAAATTAACTGCCCCATCCTCTCTAGCTGATTTTGGGTCATTGAAGTATCCTGACTAGAGGTGTGAACGGCTGATGATATTTTGAGAGTCGTTAAGCCTCTGTTTGGAAATTTCCACCTGTAAAAGGCACCTCCTTCGAGCCGGAGTTGAACCAGCGACCTAAGGATGTCAACATATGTAACCTACAGTCCTCCGCTCTACCAACTGAGCTATCGAAGGGTCGAAGATGTTAAACAATATAGAATACTTTTTGAAAATGTCCATATCCTCATTAGAAAATGTTGACCATTGTTCAGAGTCCCTATGCTGAACATTCAGGAAATTAACTGCCCGCCCTCTCTAGCTGATTTTGGGTCATAGAGGTATCCTGACTAGAGGTGTGAACGACTGATGATGTTTTGAGAGTCGTTAAGCCTCTGTTGGAAATTTCCACCTGTAAAAGGCACCTCCTTCGAGCCGGAGTTGAACCAGCGACCTAAGGATGTCAACATATGTAACCTACAGTCCTCCGCTCTACCAACTGAGCTATCGAAGGGTCTGGTCATGTTTAACAGAATAGCATTCTTATCGAAAATGTCCATATCCTGGTTTGAAAATGTTGAGCTTTCTGCAGATCACTATGCTGAGCATTCAGGAAATTAACTGCCCCATCCTCTCTAGCTGATTTTGGGTCATTGAAGTATCCTGACTAGAGGTGTGAACGGCTGATGATATTTTGAGAGTCGTTAAGCCTCTGTTTGAAATTTCCACCTGTAAAAGGCACCTCCTTCGAGCCGGAGTTGAACCAGCGACCTAAGGATGTCAACATATGTAACATACAGTCCTCCACTTTGCCAAATGAGCTATCGAAGGGTCTGGTCACGTTTAACAGAATAGCATTCTTATAGAAAATGTCCATATCCTGGTTGGAAAATGTTTGAGCTTTCTGCAGATCACTATGCTGAACATTCAGGAAATGAACTGCCCCATCCTCTCTAGCTGATTTTGGGTCATTGAAGTATCCTGACTAGAGGTGTGAACGGCTGATGATATTTTGAGAGTCGTTAAGCCTCTGTTGGAAATTTCCACCTGTAAAAGGCACCTCCTTCGAGCCGGAGTTGAACCAGCGACCTAAGGATGTCAACATATGTAACCTACAGTCCTCCGCTCTACCAACTGAGCTATCGAAGGGTCTGGTCATGTTTAACAGAATAGCATTCTTATAGAAAATGTCCATATCCTGGTTTGAAAATGTTGAGCTTTCTGCAGATCACTATGCTGAACATTCAGGAAATTAACTGCCCCATCCTCTCTAGCTGATTTTGGGTCATTGAGGTATCCTGACTAGAGGTGTGAACGGCTGATGATGTTTTGAGAGTCGTTAAGCCTCTGTTGGAAATTTCCACCTGTAAAAGGCACCTCCTTCGAGCCGGAGTTGAACCAGCGACCTAAGGATGTCAACATATGTAACCTACAGTCCTCCGCTCTACCAACTGAGCTATCGAAGGGTCTGGTCATGTTTAACAGAATAGCATTCTTATCGAAAATGTCCATATCCTGGTTTGAAAATGTTGAGCTTTCTGCAGATCACTATGCTGAGCATTCAGGAAATTAACTGCCCCATCCTCTCTAGCTGATTTTGGGTCATTGAGGTATCCTGACTAGAGGTGTGAACGGCTGATGATATTTTGAGAGTCGTTAAGCCTCTGTTTGAAATTTCCACCTGTAAAAGGCACCTCCTTCGAGCCGGAGTTGAACCAGCGACCTAAGGATGTCAACATATGTAACCTACAGTCCTCCGCTCTACCAACTGAGCTATCGAAGGGTCGGTCATGTTTAACAGAATAGCATTCTTATAGAAAATGTCCATATCCTGGTTGGAAAATGTTGAGCTTTCTGCAGATCACTATGCTGAACATTCAGGAAATTAACTGCCCCATCCTCTCTAGCTGATTTTGGGTCATTGAGGTATCCTGACTAGAGGTGTGAACGGCTGATGATATTTTGAGAGTCGTTAAGCCTCTGTTGGAAATTTCCACCTGTAAAAGGCACCTCCTTCGAGCCGGAGTTGAACCAGCGACCTAAGGATGTCAACATATGTAACCTACAGTCCTCCGCTCTACCAACTGAGCTATCGAAGGGTCTGGTCATGTTTAACAGAATAGCATTCTTATCGAAAATGTCCATATCCTGGTTTGAAAATGTTGAGCTTTCTGCAGATCACTATGCTGAACATTCAGGAAATTAACTGCCCCATCCTCTCTAGCTGATTTTGGGTCATTGAGGTATCCTGACTAGAGGTGTGAACGGCTGATGATATTTTGAGAGTCGTTAAGCCTCTGTTTGAAATTTCCACCTGTAAAAGGCACCTCCTTCGAGCCGGAGTTGAACCAGCGACCTAAGGATGTCAACATATGTAACCTACAGTCCTCCGCTCTACCAACTGAGCTATCGAAGGGTCTGGTCATGTTTAACAGAATAGCATTCTTATAGAAAATGTCCATATCCTGGTTTGAAAATGTTGAGCTTTCTGCAGATCACTATGCTGAACATTCAGGAAATTAACTGCCCCATCCTCTCTAGCTGATTTTGGGTCATTGAAGTATCCTGACTAGAGGTGTGAACGGCTGATGATATTTTGAGAGTCGTTAAGCCTCTGTTTGAAATTTCCACCTGTAAAAGGCACCTCCTTCGAGCCGGAGTTGAACCAGCGACCTAAGGATGTCAACATATGTAACCTACAGTCCTCCGCTCTACCAACTGAGCTATCGAAGGGTCTGGTCATGTTTAACAGAATAGCATTCTTATAGAAAATGTCCATATCCTGGTTGGAAAATGTTGAGCTTTCTGCAGATCACTATGCTGAACATTCAGGAAATTAACTGCCCCATCCTCTCTAGCTGATTTTGGGTCATTGAGGTATCCTGACTAGAGGTGTGAACGGCTGATGATATTTTGAGAGTCGTTAAGCCTCTGTTGGAAATTTCCACCTGTAAAAGGCACCTCCTTCGAGCCGGAGTTGAACCAGCGACCTAAGGATGTCAACATATGTAACCTACAGTCCTCCGCTCTACCAACTGAGCTATCGAAGGGTCTGGTCATGTTTAACAGAATAGCATTCTTATCGAAAATGTCCATATCCTGGTTTGAAAATGTTGAGCTTTCTGCAGATCACTATGCTGAGCATTCAGGAAATTAACTGCCCCATCCTCTCTAGCTGATTTTGGGTCATTGAGGTATCCTGACTAGAGGTGTGAACGGCTGATGATATTTTGAGAGTCGTTAAGCCTCTGTTGGAAATTTCCACCTGTAAAAGGCTACCTCCTTCGAGCCGGAGTTGAACCAGCGACCTAAGGATGTCAACATATGTAACCTACAGTCCTCCGCTCTACCAACTGAGCTATCGAAGGGTCTGGTCATGTTTAACAGAATAGCATTCTTATCGAAAATGTCCATATCCTGGTTGGAAAATGTTGAGCTTTCTGCAGATCACTATGCTGAACATTCAGGAAATTAACTGCCCCATCCTCTCTAGCTGATTTTGGGTCATTGAAGTATCCTGACTAGAGGTGTGAACGGCTGATGATATTTTGAGAGTCGTTAAGCCTCTGTTTGAAATTTCCACCTGTAAAAGGCACCTCCTTCGAGCCGGAGTTGAACCAGCGACCTAAGGATGTCAACATATGTAACCTACAGTCCTCCGCTCTACCAACTGAGCTATCGAAGGGTCGAAGATGTTTAAACAGAATAGCATTCTTATAGAAAATGTCCATATCCTGGTTTGAAAATGTTGAGCTTTCTGCAGATCCCTATGCTGAACATTCAGGAAATTAACTGCCCCGTCCTCTCTAGCTGATTTTGGGTCATTGAGGTATCCTGACTAGAGGTGTGAACGACTGATGATGTTTTGAGAGTCGTTAAGCCTCTGTTTGGAAATTTCCACCTGTAAAAGGCACCTCCTTCGAGCCGGAGTTGAACCAGCGACCTAAGGATGTCAACATATGTAACCTACAGTCCTCCGCTCTACCAACTGAGCTATCGAAGGGTCTGGTCATGTTTAACAGAATAGCATTCTTATAGAAAATGTCCATATCCTGGTTTGAAAATGTTGAGCTTTCTGCAGATCACTATGCTGAACATTCAGGAAATTAACTGCCCCATCCTCTCTAGCTGATTTTGGGTCATTGAAGTATCCTGACTAGAGGTGTGAACGGCTGATGATATTTTGAGAGTCGTTAAGCCTCTGTTTGAAATTTCCACCTGTAAAAGGCACCTCCTTCGAGCCGGAGTTGAACCAGCGACCTAAGGATGTCAACATATGTAACCTACAGTCCTCCGCTCTACCAACTGAGCTATCGAAGGGTCGAAGATGTTAAACAGAATAGCATTCTTATAGAAAATGTCCATATCCTGGTTGGAAAATGTTGAGCTTTCTGCAGATCACTATGCTGAACATTCAGGAAATGAACTGCCCCATCCTCTCTAGCTGATTTTGGGTCATTGAGGTATCCTGACTAGAGGTGTGAACGGCTGATGATATTTTGAGAGTCGTTAAGCCTCTGTTGGAAATTTCCACCTGTAAAAGGCACCTCCTTCGAGCCGGAGTTGAACCAGCGACCTAAGGATGTCAACATATGTAACCTACAGTCCTCCGCTCTACCAACTGAGCTATCGAAGGGTCTGGTCATGTTTAACAGAATAGCATTCTTATCGAAAATGTCCATATCCTGGTTTGAAAATGTTGAGCTTTCTGCAGATCACTATGCTGAACATTCAGGAAATTAACTGCCCCATCCTCTCTAGCTGATTTTGGGTCATAGAGGTATCCTGACTAGAGGTGTGAACGACTGATGATGTTTTGAGAGTCGTTAAGCCTCTGTTTGGAAATTTTCCACGTGTAAAAGACTACTCCTTCGAGCCGGAGTTGAACCAGCGACCTAAGGATATCGACATATGTAACCTACAGTCCTCCGCTCTACCAACTGAGCTATCGAAGGGTCTGGTCATGTTTAACAGTATAGCATTCTTCTCGAAAATGTCCATATCCTGGTTGGAAAATGTTGAGCTTTCTGCAGATCACTATGCTGAGCATTCAGGAAATTAACTGCCCCATCCTCTCTAGCTGATTTTGGGTCATTGAAGTATCCTGACTAGAGGTGTGAACGGCTGATGATATTTTGAGAGTCGTTAAGCCTCTGTTTGAAATTTCCACCTGTAAAAGGCACCTCCTTCGAGCCGGAGTTGAACCAGCGACCTAAGGATGTCAACATATGTAACCTACAGTCCTCCGCTCTACCAACTGAGCTATCGAAGGGTCTGAAGATGTTAAACAGAATAGCATTCTTATAGAAAATGTCCATATCCTGGTTTGAAAATGTTGAGCTTTCTGCAGATCCCTATGCTGAACATTCAGGAAATTAACTGCCCCATCCTCTCTAGCTGATTTTGGGTCATTGAGGTATCCTGACTAGAGGTGTGAACGGCTGATGATGTTTTGAGAGTCGTTAAGCCTCTGTTGGAAATTTCCACCTGTAAAAGGCACCTCCTTCGAGCCGGAGTTGAACCAGCGACCTAAGGATGTCAACATATGTAACCTACAGTCCTCCGCTCTACCAACTGAGCTATCGAAGGGTCTGGTCATGTTTAACAGAATAGCATTCTTATCGAAAATGTCCATATCCTGGTTTGAAAATGTTGAGCTTTCTGCAGATCACTATGCTGAACATTCAGGAAATTAACTGCCCCATCCTCTCTAGCTGATTTTGGGTCATTGAGGTATCCTGACTAGAGGTGTGAACGGCTGATGATATTTTGAGAGTCGTTAAGCCTCTGTTTGAAATTTCCACCTGTAAAAGGCACCTCCTTCGAGCCGGAGTTGAACCAGCGACCTAAGGATGTCAACATATGTAACATACAGTCCTCCACTCTACCAAACTGAGCTATCGAAGGGTCTGGTCATGTTTAACAGAATAGCATTCTTATAGAAAATGTCCATATCCTGGTTGGAAAATGTTGAGCTTTCTGCAGATCACTATGCTGAACATTCAGGAAATTAACTGCCCCATCCTCTCTAGCTGATTTTGGGTCATTGAGGTATCCTGACTAGAGGTGTGAACGGCTGATGATATTTTGAGAGTCGTTAAGCCTCTGTTGGAAATTTCCACCTGTAAAAGGCACCTCCTTCGAGCCGGAGTTGAACCAGCGACCTAAGGATGTCAACATATGTAACCTACAGTCCTCCGCTCTACCAACTGAGCTATCGAAGGGTCGGTCATGTTTAACAGAATAGCATTCTTATAGAAAATGTCCATATCCTGGTTGGAAAATGTTGAGCTTTCTGCAGATCCCTATGCTGAACATTCAGGAAATTAACTGCCCCGTCCTCTCTAGCTGATTTTGGGTCATTGAGGTATCCTGACTAGAGGTGTGAACGGCTGATGATATTTTGAGAGTCGTTAAGCCTCTGTTTGAAATTTCCACCTGTAAAAGGCACCTCCTTCGAGCCGGAGTTGAACCAGCGACCTAAGGATGTCAACATATGTAACCTACAGTCCTCCACTCTACCAACTGAGCTATCGAAGGGTCTGGTCATGTTTAACAGAATAGCATTCTTATAGAAAATGTCCATATCCTGGTTTGAAAATGTTGAGCTTTCTGCAGATCACTATGCTGAACATTCAGGAAATTAACTGCCCCATCCTCTCTAGCTGATTTTGGGTCGTTGAGGTATCCTGACTAGAGGTGTGAACGGCTGATGATATTTTGAGAGTCGTTAAGCCTCTGTTGGAAATTTCCACCTGTAAAAGGCACCTCCTTCGAGCCGGAGTTGAACCAGCGACCTAAGGATGTCAACATATGTAACCTACAGTCCTCCGCTCTACCAACTGAGCTATCGAAGGGTCTGAGTCATGTTAAACAGAATAGCATTCTTATAGAAAATGACCATATCCTGGTTGGAAAATGTTGAGCTTTCTGCAGATCACTATGCTGAACATTCAGGAAATTAACTGCCCCGTCCTCTCTAGCTGATTTTGGGTCGTTGAGGTATCCTGACTAGAGTTGTGAACGGCTGATGATATTTTGAGAGTCGTTAAGCCTCTGTTTGAAATTTCCACCTGTAAAAGGCACCTCCTTCGAGCCGGAGTTTAACCAGCGACCTAAGGATGTCAACATATGTAACCTACAGTCCTCCACTCTACCAACTGAGCTATCGAAGGGTCTGGTCATGTTTAACAGAATAGCATTCTTATAGAAAATGTCCATATCCTGGTTTGAAAATGTTGAGCTTTCTTCAGATCCCTATCCTGAACTTTCAGGAAATTAACTGCCCCGTCCTCTCTAGCTGATTTTGGGTCGTTGAGGTATCCTGACTAGAGGTGTGAACGACTGATGATGTTTTGAGAGTCGTTAAGCCTCTTTTGGAAATTTCCACCTGTAAAAGGCACCTCCTTCGAGCCGGGGTTGAACCAGCGACCTAAGGATGTCAACATATGTAACCTACAGTCCTCCTCTCTACCAACTGAGCTATCGCAGGTTAAAAATTTATTAACAATACAGTAAATGTCCATATCCTGATAGAAAATGTTCAACTTGTTCAGATTCCCTATAGTGACCATTCACGACATTACCTGCCCCGCCCTCTCTAGCTAATTTAGATCATTGAGGTTTCCTGACTAGAGGTGTTAACGGCTGATGATATTTTGCGAGCCGTTAAGCCTCTGTTGGAAATTTCCACCTGTAAAAGACACCTCCTTCGAGCCAGAGTTGAACCAGCGACCTAAGGATGTCAACATATGTAACCTACAGTCCTCCGCTCTAACAAATGGCTATTGCAGTTTCGAGCACGTTTAAAAATATTTTTTAAATGTCCATATCCTGATAGAAAATGTTCAACTTGTTCAGATTCTCTATTGTGAACATTCACAACATTACCTGCCCCGCCCTATGTAGCTGATTTTGGGTTGTTGAGGTATCCTTACCAAATGTGTGACAGGCTGAGTCGTTAAGGCTCTGTTTCCAATGTCCACCTGTAAAAGGCACCTCCTTCGAGCCAGAGTTGAACCAGCCACCTAATGATGTCAACATATGTAACCTACAGTCCTCCGCTCTACCAACTGAGCTATCGAAGGTTCGAAAACGCAGCGCTCAGCGCGGAGCACCGCACTTCCTTGTAACGTTGGAACCCGGTGTCACATTTCCCCCTCCCGGTCCCGCGTCCCACCCCGCTCAGCGCGGCGCTCAGCGCAGTTCTCTGGGGCACAGCTGCCTGGTTGTTCACACCGGACAAGCATTTCTCCAGGCCGGTAGACTTGACGCCGAAACCATCGGTGCAGTGTGCGAGGCGCAGCCGATGTGAACGGCACAATTGAGCAACAGAAAGGAGGCGCCCGGCTGTTCTTGGCGCGGCGCGGCGCCACCTTGTCAGGTGTGAACCTGCTGTGATGCGGAACTAATGTAGCAGAACTAATGTTTTTACGTCGGAATCTCTTTAACAGCGTAACAGTTAACAAATCATTCTTTTACCGTAGCTTTAGTTATCTGTAAACAGCGTGGATGAAATGGAGAGGTATTTGACAGTGACGAAAAGGAAAACCAACAATGATTCCGATACAAACAAGACACAGGGTTCAAAATCCAAGTTGAGGAGAAAGTATGATGAAGCCTATCTTGCAAAAGATACATTTTTGTGAAATGACAAATTGGGCATTTCTCAATCTGTAATATTGATATTGAATTCTATCATTATTACGTTGCTTTAAGTGCAATGATTGTACACATATCACTTCCTCCAAGTTTACCTTCAGAAACAGATTGTGCCACTTTTTCTGGCATGGCCCCGGCCGGAATAGACACATTCAGTTTATACACGTACATAAATGGGGGGAGTAAAAAAAAAGAAACAGCATACTTATCAGCAAAGTATGCCTTCAGCATCTTGTCCAGCTGCCACTTGGAGAAGCCACATTTGAAAGCGTAGGGTGTGCAGTCCACAGCTCCCAACGACAACAAGCTGGGCTCCTCCATATTGTTCTACATGCTCTTGCTGGAGAAGTTCAAAGAATTTCAAGTTCATATTGGACCCATCCATCGAGATCGACCCCAGGCTCCTCAGCCCAAGCTGGTCCACACACTCCTGAGAAATAAAAACAAAATATTAAATCAACCTTTACACCTTTTTCAGTCAAATTCAAGTAAGTGTGTGTCTCTGTTATTTATGCTATAATATCTAGTATTGTGTTGATAAGCAATGGAAATGAATCAAGAAATTTATAGAGTAGGCCAGAGGTCTTCAACAGGGGGTCCGCTACATTTTTTATATCTTAAATTATCTTTCCAAACAATTGACCTCCCACAAATTTAAATGTCTTTAATACACATTAACATGAATCCAAGATATTAATGTGGAAGTATGTGTGGCTTGAGGATTCACTGTCCCTTCTACATGTATGTTTAAAATAAAAACCAGAATATAACCAGTGTTATATTCAAGATGTATGTTTATAAATGGCACGGCCAGCCTGTACCTTGCATATGTTTTAAGTTGAAAACATTAATATATAATCCTCTTTATTATTTGAAAAGCTTAGCATTGATTGCACAGGGTAGCTATGGTTATACATGGCACTAGGCCCAGTTTAATATAAAACACAATATTATACAATATATATAGTAGCAGGTCCCTGCTCTATCTCTCTATCAGTTTGGGGGTCCTTAGCCTGAAAAACGTTGATGACCCCTGGAGTAGGCTAACTATACACTAGGCTAACTATACACTTGCTAAATAAAAACATTAATTATCAATAATTGATAACTTACTTTGACATTTTCCAGCAAGTCCTGCGCTGTTGCATGTGCCATAAACTAGGACCCCAGGTACCTCGATCGAACCTGCCCCTCATCCCAGAAATGTACATGCAGGTCCAGCTGCTTGGTTTTTGTTGTCTGGTTCAAGCTTTCAGCGAACATTATAACAAACGGGTCGTTGTTTACTTTAGCGACGAGGTCTCTCTTGATGTACTCCGCTAAACCAAATTTTGTGACATACGCAGTTTTGTCACCACCGCACGCAAAGTTTTTCGCGACATCGTAATCAGGGAACATGCATCTGAAAAGCTCACCTATGCCATTGTTGCTGTTATACGATTGGTGGTTAGCTACCGTATTTAGCGTCCACAGCACCTCCGCTTTTAGTGTTGACGTACACCCAACCATAGTCCGGAGGTTGATTATCCCTGACGTTGTTGCCGGAGCTGCTGCAGCAGGCACACTAGCTAATGGAGCATTATGATGGTCCCGAAGCAGGGGCGAACACCGAAGAGATGGCAGGAGTTTGTTGTTGGCTTTTCACGTGGGTTTTGTGTTTATCTGTCTGGGCATGTGACTCTAAAGCCTTTACACCCAATGTTCCAAGTTTGACAGTTTTCTTGCAAAGAGTACAGTGGGCTTCAAAAGCATTCCCTTCCACTGGTTTTAGCCACACACTAAACATGCTTTTATGCAACCAAGATGGGTTAAACTTACACTTCCCCATTAGCTTACAAAAGTCGTCGACACACGAGTAGAATTTCCCTCTTTTAGCTTGATTGCTGCGCACCTGTTCGGTATCTAGGCACTGGGTGGTTGCCGATAAGTTCTCGCCGGGGGCTGCAAATTTAGTGATTATTGGTTCCATGCTGATTTATTTCCTTACGAATAGTTGGGTGGGGGGACATTTTATAGCGCGGACCTTTCCCAAAAACACATTTACTGGAGAACAAGTGTTACCTTAACCTCCCTGAGGCCAGTATCTCGGCTCCAGACCGTTCACTCTGTGAAGAAGGAGGAGGAGACGTTTCTTTACGTTTTAACGCAGCCACTTAATTTTCTCGCTGTACAGCAGCATTAACACTCCCATCATGCTGTCAGTGGTCATTCACTTTATGTTGTTCACCTGTGGGGCACGCGACACAGTTGAGAATCCATACATTTTTAATACCTGACCGAATCAAATTTAAGACGTTTTTAAGACTTTTTAATCGTAATTTTAATGCATAAAATTACGATTATGAAATTTAAGACACTTTAATACCCGCGGGAACCTTGATGAAAGGGGGGTCCCTGGTCAACCACTTTATGTATTCAGATGATTTAGCTTTACTATCCCCTAGTTGCAGTGGGTTTCAAATAGTGATGGGAAGTTCGGATCATTTTACAAACTCGGTTCTTTGAATCTTGTTTAGTAAAATGAACAAATCTTTTCTGTTTCCTCTAGCTACCAGTACTGAGCCTATGCAGGTCACATGGAAAATTATCCATAGACTCGTACTCGGCAAATGAACGAGTCGTTCACCTCGCGACCATGTCTTCACATCAAGTTTTCGTTCTTCTTCCAACAGAGTCTTCGGATCAATGATTCGTTCATCTGCCGGATACGAGTCTTTGGATCCTTTTTCACGTGACCTGCATAGGCTCGGTACTGGTAGCAATAGGAAACAGAATGATTCGTTCATATCCCGACTGGGTCTTTGTACGAGTCTTTGGATCCTTTTTCACGTGACCTGCATTGGTTTAGCAGAGGAAACAGTTACCTTATTCCCTTTCGCGTGACCGCTGTTTTTAGTATAGAAAGACGTGAATTATATTCGTTCACATGTCATAATGACTGGTTTTGTTATTTTCACTTTACATTTATACTTACAGTTTAGTGCAGTGTAATTGTTTCTCGTGATGATAAATGGCAATTTAAAACCATACAAACTGTCCTGTTTTACTGTATTTAATAGAGGTTTTCTTAAAAAAATATGATGTGCCACACAAATGTAAAATTCAAGTAAAATGGTTACACATGTAGTGCCTATTGCACTTCATGTTGGTGCCAAATAAGGGTGGAGACGGTGTTGAAGTAGAGCTGTCAGTCATGGTTGTCTCCAAGGGGACCCTAGCCCTTCCCCACCCTCTCCCACAGTTTTGCATTAAGTGACTTGCAGGCAGAAGAAACCTCAGACAAATTGGAATAGGTCAAGAAAATGAGCACTAGAAAAAGGAGTGATGTTTGGTCTCATTTTGAAAATGTTTCTTCTATGAAAGCGAAATGCCAAATTTGCAAAAAGCTTTTATCCATTCAAGGATGAAGCACCTCAAACTTGAGAAGGCACCTTAAATGTACACATCCAACTGTGCTCTTAGCACAAGTTAGAGGAGACAGTGATGATGGTACTGCGGCAGCATGAGCTGTTTCCACCAGCAGCACCTCTTCAACTGGGCCTGCAACTGCTACGTTGACCATGTCCACAGAATCCACCTTTCCAGCAGCACTTACCACCACCCAAGCAGCAGTTAGGCCACGGAGGCCACAACAACAAACCTCAATGAGCAGTTTTGTTACAAGTGTTATGACCCTGGGTGTGTATATGTGATACTGTTCTGTTCCTCCTCCTAGAGTGTGAGCAGTCTTCTTTGAGTGTGTGTGTGTGTGTGTGTCTGCTTGATTGATAGCAGGTTGGACCTGCTGATTGGCGTGAGACGCCTGATGGCTGCTCCAGGATTGGCCAGAGTGAAGAGAGGAGCCTACTTGAAGCACTGACTCTCTGCAGTCTTCCTCTCCACTAATTCACCCACATCCAACTGGGACCAGTGTCTGGCTGAAGTATTGTTTTGTTGCGTAATATAGAACAATCCACCGTCTGAGTTTGTTGTAAATGTATGAATGTAGAAAACTGTGTGTGGTAGCCCTGTAGGAGGGAGAAGCCATTTTCTTTTACACTTTTTTCTCCTGTGTTTCCTGGTTTAGGAGTTAGGTAAGCGTTTGTCTTTTTGTTAACATTTTTGGTTTGTAGCAGGAAGGTAGGGAGATAGATTGTTTTTGTTTGTTGTGTTGGCCTTCTCTCCCTCTGAAGTGAAAATAAAAAGCTACCCCTAAACGAAAATACCTGGTGACACTGGCCTGCTTGGGAGTGGGAAGAATGGGGAGAAGCACCACATGTTATGTCGCGGTTTTCCCCTAGACCGGGGGCGTAACACAAGGCCAATGGATCCGTTAAGACAGAGTAAACTGGATGAGGCTCTGGTCAAAATGATTGCTTGTGATTTCCAGCCCTTTTCTGTGGTTGAGGACAAAGGCTTCAGGGAATATTCAAAGCTTCTGGACCCATCATACAAATCATACAAATGTATGATGGGTCCAGAAGCTTTGAATATTCCCTATTCATACAAATGTATGATGGGTCCTGTGTCACAGACAATGCTGCCAGCATTGTGTCAGCTGTGAGAGACCTTCACTGGGACCACATACCCTGTTTTGCCCATGTTATGAACCTTATTGTCAGAGCTGCCCTGAAGATGGTCCAAAGCGTAGTGCAAAAGGTCCAAGCCATTGTTGAGTTCTTTCACAGGAGCACAGTGGCTTCAGAGAAGCTCAAGGCCACACAGCGACAGATGGGACAGGAGCAATTCGCCTAAAGCAGGATGTGGCCACAAGGTGGAATTCAACATTCTACATGTTGAAAAGAATTTTAGAGGTCAAAGATCCTGTCATCTCCACCCTGGCACTTGTGAATGTGTCTCTGCCAACCTTGTCCCTAGAGAAACGGGAAATTGTTAAAGAAACAGTGGATGTTGTCAAGCCCCTTGAGGAGGTCACAACTGAAGTGAGCGCTGAGGTATGTATAAATGATTAACACCTATTTTTAAATCAAGATTGCAAACTGAATTTCTCCTTAATGAGGGGTTGTTTTTGTACCCTTTTTTTCACAAACAAGTATGTGTTGGCTTTTTAATAATACATTGTTTTAATTATATTTAAATAATTGTTAATTTCTTTAGGTTTGTGACTGCCTCCAAAGTCATTTTAATCCCTCCATCCATGAACCTGTTAAAGATATTGTGGACAGCCTGATGACAGATGTTGAAGAGGTTCAGTTAAGTGGAGTACATTGAGAAGCTTGCTGATGCTACCTGCTTGGACCCGAGGTTCAAAAGGCAAGCCTTTATCAACAGCAAAGTAGCAGACGAGGCAGTGAAAAGAGTGACATCAGCTGCAGCACAGAGTTAACCCCCTCCATAGGGAGGAAGAGGAGGATCCACATTCTGCTACAGCTGCCAGTAAAGGGGCCATGTTTTGGGAGGACTTTGATTAGAGGGTTGCAAGCTTGAGGCCGTCTACTACCACACCAACTGTCTCTACTAATGCCATGATGGAGATGCGGGCTTACCTTGTTGAGCAACCTTTACCACGCACATCAGACCCTCTGGCATGGTGGATTAAGTGTTCAACTGTTTACAAAAGCCTCTGTGAGGTCATGAAGACAAGTCTGTGCATTGTGGCCACATCTGTGCCTTCTGAGAGAGTTTTTTCTAAAACTGGGCAGATAATTTCAGATCGGAGAAACAGGCTCAGCCCGTCCAAGGTCCGGGAGCTTGTTTTCTTAAATGCAAACCTGCCTTAGAGCAGGCCCTAAACTGCAGTTTTGTTATAGAATGTTCCTTTGGTTTTTAGTGTAATTTAAGTACTGTTATCGTTATCTTTATGTGGCTGAATAGTGTGATTTAACTTAATTTGTATGTATGTATTAACCTTATGTATGCCTCCCCTTTTAGATATATTATAAATATATATATATTTTGTTACAAAGCTCTGCTTGACAAACTTTTTTAACTTTAAAAAAAACATACTGTTAATGTCAAGTGTGTTATATGCAAAGAGTAAATTCTATAATAAATGTAACAATGTGGAAATTGCGATGCAACACAAGGGGCAACTTCCATCAAGTTGGACACACAAATTGTGCTCCGTTTATTAGCATCAAAACAATAACAAACAAAATGGCTTTTAACATCCCAGCATGCCCTGGGGTCTCAGACGTCACCACGTTCCCATCATGCCTTGGGATCCTGACGTCATCACGTCACCCGGCATACCCCGGGGGTCGACGTCATCGCCCTCGTAGGAGACTGACGCCGACTGTGCCTATAATGAGCGCGAGCGTGAATTATGTAAGTCCCCTATTCACTACACATCTCCCCCCAGAATTCACCATAACAACAAAAAACATTTCACCGGAGAGGTGGTCGTAGTAACCGGCCAAAACGGCTGTGCTTTACAGGGGGTGGAGAAAACACTCCTTTTGTGGCAGGTTTGATAGGCAAAGGAGCAGGGGGTGGGTGCAGAACTGGAGGACGCCCGCGTCGTGGGGGCTGGGCCACCTCAACGGGCCTAGCCACGTCAAAATGGGCGGGTTTGAGACGGTCGATGGAGAGTCGCTCCGGTTTGCCTCCCATGTCCACCGTGAAATGTTTGTCCCCCATCTCCAACACGCGAAACGGGCCCTCGTAGGGCGGCCGTAGCGGCCCTCTGTGAGCATCGTGGCGGACAAAAACGTATCTAGCCTTCCGAAGCCCAGCGGGGATGTGCGACTGAGAGAGGCCATGCCGGGAAGTAGGGACAGGTGTGAACAGCCGCGCATTGTCCAGTAGCGTGGCCCGCTGGGGAACCGCAGACCAAGGAACGGTGGATGTTGGAACGAAATCCCCTGGAACCCGCAGCGGCTGGCCATAAACAAGCTCCGCGGATGAGGATTGCAGGTCTTCTTTGGGTGCAGTCCTGATGCCCAGCATCACCCACGGGAGCTTGTCGACCCAGTTGCAGTCTTCAACAGGTGGGCTTTGAGTGCTGCATATTTGTCCGTAGCTGGAGGGTATTTCAGGAGACTCACCACCCGCGATGCTGTTGAGCTTCCCAGAGCTGACACAACGTAGTAGTACCGAGTTGTATCAGCTGTTATGTCCCGCAATGCGAACTGTGCCTCCGTCTGGGCAAACCACGCCGTCGCTGAAGATTCCCAGAATTCGGGGAGCTTGAGGGCCACAGCGTGCACGGCCATGGTCGGGTCCCGTTCATTAAACACGTCAACAAACGAACGTCAAGGTCACCAGTGTGGAAATTGCGATGCAACACAAGGGGCAACTTCCATCAAGTTGGACACACAAATTGTGCTCCGTTTATTAGCATCAAAACAATAACAAACAAAATGGCTTTTAACATCCCAGCATGCCCTGGGGTCTCAGACGTCACCACGTTCCCATCATGCCTTGGGATCCTGACGTCATCACATCACCCGGCATGCCCCGGGGGTCGACGTCATCGCCCTCGTAGGAGACTGATGCCGACTGTGCCTATAATGAGCGCGAGGGTGAATTATGTAAGTCCCCTATTCACTACAGTCCAATATTGGGATTTGGGATCATCTGTCCATCACCGTATAAAGCCTGCCCCTGACAATTTGATTGGTCCGAACAGCCTCTGGCATAGTTTCTCGGGCATTGATCATTTTGTATCATATAATACATGTAATTTGTATCCTTTTAAAATCATTTTTCCGAGTGTGCAGCGCATCGCAGCCCATGTGAAAAGCACAGTTGTTAAACAGGGGGGCGGAAAGGAGGCGCATGGCTCCTTTCCGTAACTTCACAGCTCATGGGAGAGTAAGGGAAGAACTTTTCCTGCTTTTAATTTAAAATTACTTGATTTTAAATTCTTGTCAATATGTCCACAAGCCCCTTTGGAGCCGGCTGTTAATAAATCTAAAACACCCCACTTTACCGGCTACGACTGTGTTCTCCAAATTTTTTAAGGAGTTTCAAGATCCTGCCACATTAGTACTTTCATGAGACCTCATCAATAAATTATTTCCCCTTCCTTTGAAAGATGGTGCCCTGAGGTAACTTTAATCAATTGAGGTTATTATTTATAATTTTTTTCTAATAACCAAATTTATTGAATGCCCAAAGGCACACTATTTAATGGTGTCCCACTTAATGTATCATATGCACAACTATATATATATATAGTTAACAATTCTATTCAATAAGAACAGACCATTCGAGTCTAAATAAAATATGTTGGTGCAACTACTGATTGTTAAAAATGTGATTGATATTGCTATAAAAACAAGATTTATTAATATTTCATTAACAAGAATCACATGTCTGTCAGCATTACAAACGCAATGTTTTACTATTAAGCTCTGTGATATTCTCAATGAGTCACTATCCTATTTGTATCCAATATGAAGGCAGTAAGTGCCTAATAGTAACTAATTTTGACTTGAATGGTCTTTTCTTATAGAATTGATATCATTTTAAGTGTATATATAAATACACGGTTAATAGCTGAAATATGCCATATTTTTGGGAGAAATAAACAAGATGGTTCTGTAGGGAAAGAATACACATTTATTATAAAATACGCTGGAAATCTTAACACAAAAACCACGAACAACAGTAACCACAAATAAATGTATGAAATAAACGCACCAACAAACAGACTGGAGTGAAATAATAACCTCTTTGTTGGAGGTAATTAAAACAATAACAATAATACAAAGTAAGAAAGAAATCCTCTTGTATCGGCCAAAAAACATACAGTCCCTGACAAAAGTCTTGTCACCTATCCCTTTTGTAGAAACAACAGCTTATAACCTGACTTTGAATTAATCCATTGGTTTTTGAAATGGCTCATATGAAAGCTAAAACCCTCCCAAATTATGTTTAATATACTAAAATTAATTTGCTTCACTGAAGAAAGATTGATCATTTAATGAACACAGAAAGGTCAGATTTTGGCAAGACAAAAGTTTTGTCGCCTACAGAGAGTAATGTGAAATTGAACAAATAATTTACTTCAAATACAAACATATGTTGCATAATATCAGTGAATTAAGTAGTGGTGCTGTAAGATCCAAATTTAATAGCTTGTAAGACTTCCATGAGCTTGAAGGACTGCATCCATGCGGTTCGACAATAATTCATACAATTTATGATCATTGTCATCAGGAATAGCAAAGAAAGCAGTCTTACATGCTTCCCAGAATTCATCAAGATTCTTTGGTATCGTCTTCCATGCTTCCTCTTTCATTCTACCCCAGACATGCTCAATGATGTTCATGTCTGGTGACTGGGCTGGCCAGTCCTGGAGCACCTTGTTCTTCTTTGCCTTGAGGAACTTTGATGTAGAGATGGAAGTATGCGATGGAGCACCATCATGCTGCAAAATTTGACCCCTTTTATGGTTGGGAATGTAAGAGGTAGGTAATACTTCTTGATATTTTAGGCTATTGATATTGCCTTCTACCCTGTAAATCTCTCGCACACCACCATACTGGATGTAACCCCAGACCATGATTTTTCCGCCTACAAACTTTATGTTTTTTGGGTGAATCTCGGATCCATGCGGGCTCCAGTAGGTCTCCTGCAATATTTGCGGCGGCTGTGATGTAATTCAACCAAAGATTCATCTGAGAAATCCACCTTCTGCCACTTTTCCAGCGTCCATCCTTTTAGCAGGCTGTGGGCCTTGGCAAATGCCACAGGTCTTTTTAATTGCCTTTTGTTTAGTGCTGGTTTCTGGGGACTGATTCGAACATGGAGGCCATTTCGAGACAGAATTCTATAAACTGTCCTGGTTTACACGGGGACTTGAGGTGAGCAGGCCTGGTGGAGATCTGCTGCAGTGGAAAAGGGGCAGGCCTTGGATTTTCGAGCCAACAAACGGTCCTCCCGAGCAGTTGTCTTGCGTTGTCTGCCGGACCTGGGCTTGTCAAAAACATCTCCAGTCTCTTCAAATCTTTTTCTTATTGTTAGTACATGACGCTTAGACACATTGAAGGTGTCAGCCACCTCAGCAGTGGATCTGGTCTTCAGCCTCTTGATAATCAACGCTTTGGCCTGGATGAATCTTAGGCATGTTGTCAGAGGTCAAGTTGCAGTTTATGTGAAGGTCTGGTGTGCTGGGGTTCTTTTTATACACACCCTTGAATTGATTGATAAATTATTGATCACTAGTGAGGCTGTAATCTAGGATTGGGTGCATCATATGACAAGGCGACAAGACTTTTGTCTTTGCAAAAACTGATTCAGTGGGCTTTACCAAGCTGTGAACGTAAGAATGCTTTTCAGCAGTTTCGTTTGGCAAAAAAATTTATTTCAAAAGCTGTTGGGATTGAAATTAGCCATTTCTTGTAAAATAAAATGTATTACAAATATATTTGAGGGGCACTTAAGGTCAACCTGTACCCAAGCGACAAGACTTTTGTCAGGGACTGTACTGTGGAGGTGAGGGGCAGGGATGGCACCCGCACCTGCACCACAGAGGATCAATCAGCACAGGTGAGAGCTGTTAGCTGATTGGTCCTCACGCTTAAAAGGCTGCATGTGAGCTGCCTCAGGACACACTCCGACACAGAGGACTCGGAGGACTCGGAGACACTGAGCGAGACACTGAGCCGGAAAGCTTGTTGCCAGGAGGGATTGCTTGCCCTTTATGTTTGGAGTTCTGTGTTTGTTTTGGTGATTTTTAAAGTATGCTTAAATGCAACACTTGTGTCTCTGGCTGTGTGTGGGAGAGCCCCGTGACATGGTCTACTGCCATACTAATAAACTAAAACCAACAATCATTAGAAGATACAAAATACTGAGCTATTCCAACAATACGTTCTTCTAAAACTACACTGTAAGAAAAATCACGAGAAAAGTTGGCATCTGGGATGCCAGAATAATTCTGTAAAATTTACAATAAAAAATGGTAAATCCTACTGCCTTTTCTGCTAAATTAGCATGACCATGCTGCTATTTAACAAATGCCTTTTTTAAGATTTACCTGCAGTTGAAAGTTATTATACATAGAACCCAATTCAGTTTCACTGAAAAAAACTGTAAATTCTTAATTTTAAGGCTGGCATTTAACTGAATTTCTCAGCTATTTTTACTCCAAATTGTTTATAATGTAGTGTTTTTTTCAGTATTTATGACAAGACTTTACAGTAAAAACATCTAAATACTGCAATTACGTTTTCTGTAAAATTTACAAATTACGATTTTTATGGCAAAAGAAAATCCTGTTCTAAATATGTCCATCTTAAATATAAACTGTAAAAGTATGCTTCAGCACCTGTTAGGATTATTGCTCTCTGAAAAAAAAGCTTCTATACTTCCTTAACCCTGCCTTGCCTTGTTTTAGATGTTTGACCACAAATATGAAAAATGTTACCCAGTGTACACAGATTAAGCATTTAAAAATTGTAAAGCAAAACTAGATATACCATAATTGATACTGTTCTAAAATAAACATTTTTTTAAATTAAACAAAAGCATAACTTGCCTTTCCAAGGATTTATTAATCTCAAAAGTGCAAAAACATGTAATTTCTGCACATACATATTTGTTTATGTACATTACAAACATCAGAACTCTCTTTTCATGCTCTCTGCATGTGACAGATTAGTGCTCATATTATTAACATGTATTAACTGAATGAGGAAAGATGGAAAGAAAGTAGGGGTTATTTGCTATGAATGTTCAATTTAGCAATATCTTCAAAAGAAAAGCTCTTTAACTGAGGTATAGGTAAGCAAGTAAAGAAATACA
Source organism: Pseudopleuronectes americanus (assembly GCA_038501795.1). Classification (NCBI taxonomy): domain Eukaryota; kingdom Metazoa; phylum Chordata; class Actinopteri; order Pleuronectiformes; family Pleuronectidae; genus Pseudopleuronectes; species Pseudopleuronectes americanus. The sequence goes on from CM076723.1 coordinate 1,863,879, forward strand.
AGTCCAAAGAAATTCACTTACTACTGCATACAAACTGTGTAAGAATTTCGTCTGAAACTTTAACTTTCTTAAGCGTGAAGAACTGAGTAAACAGATTTTAGTTGAAACAAACTCATACACTGAGTTGGCACATGGCATGAATCTTACTGAGTTTTAGTCCATATTCAAAGATCACCACTCATGATCCGAAATTTTATTGAATTAAGGTCTGGGACTCGGGGTTCACGTGAAGACGGGATTTGTTTTTCATCTCCACTTTATTGCCCTTGTCCCTTACCTGTCAAACCACACTGGATATCATAGACCCCATTAAAGCAAGAATGAAATCCCCTTTTGACACCTCTCCATGGGTTGATGACAAGCTACGAGAACTTACCTTTGATACACAAAATGGGTCAAAAGTAACCCGATGGAGTTTTAATTGTAAATATCTTTGCAATAAATGTATTTAATCATTCAGAATTCCAGGAATTCCTCAATTAACTTGTTTTTGTTCATCACAAATTCTTATTTTCATTTGTTCTTTTTTACTTTTTCAATAAAAATCATTTTTGTATCACTACAATTCTAAGGACCAACATGGGTCAAAAATGACCCTTATTCATTTCACATGTTATGTCATGCATGGCTGTGCTTCTTTGCTATATATTTTCAAATCTATTTATTTAATCATTTAATATTACAAAGTATTCATTAAAATATCTTGTTTTTGATTACCACAAATCATTATTTTCCTCGTCTTAATTTTTGAACTAAAATAGTTTTTGTATTGTATTGCTTTCTGTATACCTTTTTTTTGTTTAAACTACAGTAATCTGTAAATTCTACAAAGAACCCTAACCCTTTTAGCATATTTTGACCTAATGTTACTGTGAATTAAACCATGCTTAATTGTTTTTATGTTTACAATATTTATATGTCATGATTTTACAGCACTTCACTGCTAATTTCATGGACAACCAAGAGCAATTCACTTGACCAGAGGGACTTGTGGGGGCAAAAAAACAATTGAGCCGCTGACAGTGTTGGATTGGAGGACAATAGGCAAAGGGGTCAAAAAAACAAATGGGCCACTGAAAGGACTGGGTGAGGGGACAACAGGCATAGGGGCAGAGGTATGTGGGTGTGTCTGCTGTTGGACCAACTGCCTCAGAGAAGGCAATCTTGGGCAGACAGCCTTTGGAGGATGATTGTGTTTGGCTGGAAGAACAGACTTCCTCTTGTCTACTGCCTTTCCTGCTGTACTCTGTAGCAAGTGGTATCATTGTTGGGGGCCAGGCTGTGGGGGTGGAGCAGTGGGACATAACTGCATAGGTGGGAGAGGCACAGGAGCAAGAGGAATAGTTGGAGGTAGGTTGACCCCTTGCAGCAGAACACCACATTCCTGCCTCTTCAGGCGCTTGTTGTGCCACAAGATGAGGGTTATTTGATTGATCTCAAACAATTGTAATGTAGTATCCTGCATGACCACACCATTACCCAGGACCAGCTGCCTGATCTAGCTGTAGTCTGTAGGGATGATAGTCCATCTTGTCAGAGCATAATTGCCCTATTTGTTAGGGCTCTTATAGAGGTTGCACAGTTCTATAAAGATGACCTCTGCCATTATGGCATTCTGCACTCTTAGCTAGGCACTGAGACATTTGCGGCATGTTTTATCATCCATCCTGCTCTGCACAGTTTTCTTAGAACATGAGGCAAATCCACAGTTTCTGTAGACTGCTGTACTCTCTTCTTATGAATCAAGTCCTCTTTTAACTACCTCTTAATGCTGGCGCTGCTTGCTCGTTAAGTCCAGCCCTCAACAGCCTCATCCTCAATACAGAATTGTTCAAATAACTGAAATGCCCAAATCTCCTACCCCACTTTTCCCACTCCTGGAAATTAAAGTTTCTGGAGACTTTATGAGGAAAGTCACTGTAGTAGATATGACAGGTCCCGCCCTTGGCTGCAGTGTGTTGCTGTCTTTACCACTGCTGAAGATGGAGCTTGTCCACTGGTCGTGCACCTTCTCTTTTCTAGTCCTTAGACCGATCCGCTCCACTAATGACACCATGTAGTGTTGGGTTCTTTGAAATCATCAACTGGTCAAATTGTTTACATTACAACACAAATACCTATCAATCAAGGTGTGATTGTCATAGTCTATTGTAGCTGAACATGTTCATCACTTCATTGACACAGGTTACCCTCTTCTCACGGCAATTCTCTCAAGCATGAATGTGATATGTGATGCAGTAATGTCAACATGGTGAACAATCTCAAAGGAATATGTCCATTCAGAACAGTTATAAACTATTCTTGGATGTTCATCAGCATAGTTGATGTTGTGCAATAGTAGTAGACTCGGCGTTGGCTAATTATTAATAATCATGAAATATGATTATTAATAATAATAATACAAATTACATCATTAAAAATGATAAAGCTATCAATTAAGAATAGTTAAATAATTAATGAAAACAATAAAGTGATCAATTAAGAATGATACAATCTGTAATTATAACTTATTGTCGCGGGGACAACAAGTCAATCTGTAAAGATCAGTCTCATTTTATAAAAGTTAAATTAATAATCTCATATTTTATATTAATGATTATATAATAAACAATGAAGGGTTTTAAGTTTGAGCACAGGCTATAGTATCCCAGCTGCGGATTCCTGGAAACAAGTGAATGATGTTGTGGCCGCTCAAGCTCTGTTGCGTTGGTTCGTCTGTGGCAGCGGGTTGCGTGCTGGGCCGGAAAACAGCGAGTTCTTCTCGTGCTCTTTGATGGAATGAAACCTCGTCCTTCTGCAGGGATGAACAACTGTGGTGCAGTTGTTTGTAGATCTATGGAGGAAAGTCTGTGTTCTCGGCCTGCGAGTAAGCTTCCTTTTACCAATCTTTTCAAGTTAAATTAGCAAGAATAGTCTTTAAAAATAAAAGGTTGACTTAAGATAAAATAAAACAAATACAAACGTCTGTGGTTGTCGCTCCCTTAGGGCTCAACTAACTGGACAGGTCGGCTCTATCTTCGGTGGATGAGTGGCCAGGAACACAGTTGAGGGTCCTCCTGGGCCTGCTGGACAATGCTCCCCTACTCAGAGGACAACTCCATGCTGGCTTCAGAGTGAAAACTTCTAAAGCTGGTCTCAGCAGGGCCTACAGGCCTCAGTTTTATGGTCCTTTGTGTGGAGTCTCCTTCAACATTGATATAAAGTATAAGCAGAAATTAAAACAAGTGGTTAACGGATTTACGAGGGAGGTGACACCCAATGCATGGCTTGCTATCTGTCAAGAGCAAGTGGAAGAGGAAGGGGAACATCTAGCAGCTTTTCTCAAACAGCTACAACTTGGAAACCCAGATCAAAAGAAAACAATACTAATCAATCTGAAATAGTAATTTTTTTTTGTTGTAATTATGCATTTATAATTCAGATTGGTCATAGTCTAAACTGAATTTTAATTGAGCTTTGTTGATACAGTATGTTTTTAATTGTAACAAGTAAACAACATTGAAAAATGTGTTCTTTGTTTCAAAATGTGGTTGATCTCTTTAATGAATGATGAAAAAATGTGACATAGAAATCAAAATCATAAGTCCAGTTGCCTGCATTTATTCGTCCTTTTGTTGAAGGGGATAGTTTGGATTTCCTTCAAGTTAAAGAGGAAACAAGTTTGAAACAACATTTGAATCTTTTTTAAGCACCTTATCATTTGTGTGTGTAGGCAAACTGAGTAAGCAATATTATGTGCCTTTGCTTTGCTGAGAATCAAGTTCACTTTTTGAGCCTTTTAAGTTATTAATTCTGTTTGTGGGCAAACCAGTTTAACAAATTGGAAATATAGCTTATTAAAATCAAATAATGTGAGTAAAAAGGTATCAAAGATGAACTTACCGTTCACTCACAGCCTCTTTCTTTTATTGTCCCCCTAATGTGTGTTATTTTCTCTGCTATATGAATAATGGCGTAAGTGAGGATCAATATGAAGAACAATGGATGTCTGAATCTCTTTTGGTAAAACTACAACATTATGTAGGGGACTCTAACCTGACCGGTTTGATATTTGAGATTTCTATGATGTTTTCATTCTGGTCTTAGCGAATTGCAAAATACATTTCCTGTTAAATCAGTTAAGATGATCACACAGAATAACAGAAATGTTTGGCTCGTTTTTACAATTCATATCCCCAAAGGCTTACAGAGATGTGTGTGTGTGTGTGTGTTCATGTGTATGACTGGGCTTATAATATTTTATGAATCTAAAGATGAATGACAAATGAATTTGGATTTTGTACTTATATCAAAACAAAATATATCAGAAATGTATTGCTAATACCTACCTTCTAACTTCATAACTGTCTGTCTGTGGAATGCATATCTGTGTGTTAACAGAAAAATACATAATAATAAACAAAATGAACACAATAAAGTCAGGCAAAGCTAAAAAGGTTAAAATGTGGCTAAAGTGAGTCAAGGTTTGTTAAAACTAGTTACCTATAGCAATGGTGGGTATGATACAACTTTGCAGTCTTTCTGATGGAATTAATTTAGTTGGACTCAGTAATGCATAGTTGTTTCCTATACTTGACACACTTCCAGCTATAAATTCAAACTTGGTCACGGTTTAAATGCTGCTATTGGAACTCAACAATATTTACTCTAGATGTTTGTGTTTATACTGGCTGCAGTAACAGATGTGAACAGAGCAGACTTCAATTTGAGAGATAACCGAGACACAGGAAAGAAGTGAGAGGGGACGATTGACTGGATGAGTCATTACAAGAAGGAAGTAGAGGAGAGGTGAAATGTGTGGGTGGCTGGACATTAATGTGTTTGCCGGCCAGTGGAGACCTATCAGGTTCTACTTGACCTACTTGGAGAGTGTGTGTCGAGAGTGGCAGTTGTGGTGTGTGGAGGTCAAATGAAGACAGTAGAGCCTGTGCATTGGATATGATATAATAGTGAGTGTAAATAGAAGAAGAGGCTCACACCAGTGGCAGCGTTTGTATCCATAATCCTGTCTGTGGTAAATTTAACCAAACAGGAGTCCTCAGGTTGAAGTGCCCATTCTATGCGGTTGAGGTTTTAATTTTTCTTTTATCCTGTTATACAGATTTTTATGCATGTAAAAAGTTTGATCAGTTGTAAAAGCCAAACAACAATAAACAGGCGACCGTTGCTCTGTAGCTAATGGTCACCGCAAGATTATTTTGATTGTCTGATTTTTATTTAACTATATCGTACTGATACAAATGGGAGTGGTAGGTGCAGATAAAGGAATCTTGAATCTTAACTATAGAGATCTTAGTCATGGCAGCAACATTCATGCAATCAATTTCTATTATTAGAGCTTTTATTTTTTAAAAGTTGTGAAATTAGGTCTGAAGATTGTGTCGCTTAGTAATAGCTAATATTTTATATAGGAAAACAGAACAGCAGCTCAGTATAACAGCCAAACTAATGGATATGGACAAAAGTAAAGCAACTTCAGGTCCATTTATAAAAACTTTGAATATAAAGTCTATGATGCAGATAAAGCAGGTAGGATGAAAAAAAAGTTTTTTAGCTTCACTCTGCACTATTGTTAAATCTCTGCACACAACTTCCAGCACATAAACAATATAAATGAAAGAGCATTAATGAACATATGTGTGACGAGCTCATTAATGACGAGGAATAATAAAGCTCAGGAACATTACAGCAGTCCAAAACTCTAGTGTCATAAATTGAGAATGCCCTCAAAGTGTCTGGCCATCAAACCAGTGTAAAAACTTAACGTTCTTTGTATTGATTGCTCTGCATCTCCTATTGTACATCTGCAGCACTGCAGCACACAGGAGCCCACATTAGTATCGATGGAGCGGGACATTTCTCACTGCCAAGTCTTGAGAGCTGTCACCCTGCCCTTTCCAAGACGGAATTAGATTAAGGAGAGATATTCACAAGGCTCTTCTCAATATCCCAACTCTGTGCAGATGATGCACTGAGAAGACTTGAGGCGGCATCATACAATTTCAAATGCACTCTTCCCAGAGACAGAGTTAGAGGGTCACTTGGTGCTGTAATGAATACCAAAGGCAGTTATTGGTCATCAATTCATATAAAGAAGCCGGTGGCTGTAAATTGATTGAGGCCTAAATGAGGATCAAATTCACTTTTATGACAACTTGCCATCCCAGTTTCATTGTTTTAAAGTGGAATGAATACCACGGGAAACTATGCTTTCAAAAGATTTGATTTCATCCTCTCTGTTTGCGAAGATTTGCTTGGGAGAAGGGTTTCTCGGTGAGAGATCATTGATTGCATTAATCACTTTTGGAAAGTGAACGGCCCTGAAGTGGCAAAGGACTGGGAGGACAAAGATGTGGGAGTAGGCAAAAGAAGAATGAGGAGGAGTGCTGAAAACAGGGAGCACTTGATAGACTTTGGAGAGTTCTTGACCTTCCCTCAGGGGTCAAGTTTCCTGCATTAGCTCTGGTCAGAATGTGGTAATGAGCAGTCACACAGTAGAAGGGTTGTTGAGAAACTAGGCCACATAAGAGGGGTTGGTTGGGGGGGTCAATGGAGACAGCAGAGAGGATGTTGAAAGATCATCGTCCCTGTCTCTGGCCCAAGGTGAGTCCCACTAAAGATAAATAAAACCTCCAGTTTGAATTTGGGAAAATATTAGAAGCAAAAGCAAGAGAATAAGATGGAATGGGCCATTGAAGACCCTTATTGTTCCCCTTCTCTTTTTCTATTTCTCTGTGCAAGCAAAAGGCCACTTTGTTGTATAAAATATGAGATGGGTGTTTGGAATGGCAGGATTTTTTTTCCCTTCTCTAGCTGTATCATTCTTAATTGATCATTTTATTGTTTTCATTAATTATTTAACTATCCTTAATTGATAGCTTTATCATTTTTAATGATGTAACTTGTATTATTATTAATAATCATATTTCATGAGAAAAGAGGAAATTTTTTAACAATTTGTTCTGATGTGAGTTATCAAACCCTCTACGAAGCTGTTGAGTCGTACGTTTTTACTCACATACAATCTGCCATGATAGTTTCAAACTATTGAGCTAATTTCCTTAGGACTACATGTACTCATCATAAGCTGTTCCTGTATTGTCCAATAGCATCAGGTTCAGGGAGGGTGGAAGTTATCCTGAGAGCACGCTCAAACAAGGCAGACATCAAACCACATACTCCTATAGATCTTTGTGGTAATATATATTCAGGTGTTGCCATGACACTCTCCCCAACACTGTGCTGTGTAATTTTTGCCTCAATCTAATTTCTCTCTCGTTCCAATATGCCTTTAAAAAATTCTAATAAACTCCAATTGATTTCTTCATGGAAGGACATAGGGAACATGTACTGAAAAAAGGAAAAGAACAAAGAAAAATATTGCAGGTTAGTTGATGACAGAAGATCCTATGAAAATCATATATGCACAGAGTTTCAGGCACTGTTCGTAACATGAACGATAGATGAAAAAAACAGGAAAAGGGTCAATCAGGATTTAGTAAAAAGGGGTAATCTATAGTATTGCTATCTTTTCTTAAGGGGAGTTTTAATATGTGTAACTATTAGGGATGAGCGAGTACAGCATTATCTGTATCTGTATCTGTATCTGTTAACCATATGAACACAGGGTGAAATGCCCCGCAGGCTGATGTGCGCCACACGGTGATGTGCGCCGCATATTGATGTGATCAGTGGCGATTTTAGCCTGAAATTTCTGGTGGGGCAATTTTGTATGATGTCATGTCACCGTCACAAAAATAGAGGTAGCTGATTATTATAAGCAGTAGGCCTATATAGACCACCAGTAAGATATACTATGGGCTGCATTTTGAGTGCCAGCAGGCAGCAGAAATCCTATTTCAAATACATTTCACATTCTTTAGCGCTCAGCGCAACACAAAGATGTTGCCTATAATACAGCATTAAAGTAAAATGATTGCAACAAAGTAAAAAGATTAGACAAATAACTTAGCTCAAATAACTTATTATTTATTAAACAAAACTTTGTACATGTCCTTCAGGCTGATGAGCGCCACATGGTTATGTGCGCCGCAGATTGATGTGATGATGTGGGCAATGAATGTGATGTGATGATGTGACCTGAAGGATAATGTGCGCCCCTGAATGAACCCACGTTTAACAGAACTCTACTGGTTAATAAGTAAGAACAAACTGAAATAAAAACAAACTTCAAGCTGAATAAACCCTAAACGTTAACGGGAAAGACCCGCGAACCTGAGTGACTGAGAGACAGAGAGCTGTTCTGTGAGTGAGTGAGCAGAGCGGTGTGTGAAGGGGAGGAGCGCTGTGACGCTGTGTGAGGATTTTCATTCAGTCCGAGCACAGATATTGACTCGTATTACTCGTATAATACTCGTGATCGGCAAAAGTGCTTTATCCGTACCGGATACTCGTTTCAGCCGAGTATCCGGCTCATCTCTAGTAACTATCATATTGGCTAAGCAGCCAAATTTTCATCAGGTTTTATGGTATGTAAAATGTTTCCTGTTTCTGTACCTGTATCTGCAATGTTCTACCTATGTATATGTTTTATGTATGTATATCGGTTAAGTGTATAAATGTATAAGCTACTGGATGACCTAAATTTCCAACGTGATTAACAAAGTATCCATCTATTTATCTACTTCCTTTTCGCTATTTGTGGTTTCAACTGTAAGCTCATAAAAACACATCACAAATACTGGAAAATCAGTCCTAAAATGGCTGATCATTGCACTTTTGACACATTTTACAATTAAAATTCAACCACATGACTAACCATTAGGCCTTGTGAAATGAGAATAGTCATGCCCTAAATGCATCATACAAAATCACTTACTTTTACCTATTACCTTGCTCTGGAACCTGATGTTGGCACTTCAACAAACTCAATATGCCTGCTGTTCTAATCCCATAGCCATAGTGATAAATTTGCATTGCAGACAGGTATTTTTCCAATCTCCTTCAGAACCGAGTACTTGACTGTCAGATCTTTGGTGTGTTTTTCTGGATTATCCACTTTGGGTCTTAACCATTCATTGAAAGCACTCATTTGTCTTGACAGAAGAACTAGATGCCTGAAAAAAACCTGTGATTTGTATTCAAACAATGGAGGAAACCTTTTCCTGAATTGTTTAAAAGTCTGGAAAAGTGCTTTGTACATTGGGTCTATAACTTGTGATGATCTTAACCTGCCTCAATACCAGAGATCAAACTATGAGATCAATCATTTTTTCTTGTGTTAGATATTGTAGGCTCAGCAGCATCATCTGTTTAACTATGGGCCCATTACTTTTTTCCATTTATGTAACCATTAATTTCCGGTAATGTCGGCACTTGTTACAGTTACAGTTTTTCTCCATTGCTTTGGCTCATTTCACGAAACAGAAATGACATTCTCAGTGCAATTGGCAAAATAGCCTATATGGTTTAGCACAACTACATAGATCATCTTCAAAAGGTCATATCTCACCAAAAACAGTTAACTCAAGCTTCAAAACCAAATCATTTTCTCATATAAATAGTGAGTGCCCCCAAAATGAAAAGTTTCTTCTCAATTGCTGTGGCTCATCTCTCTCTCTTTAAAAAAAAGGACATTCTCAAAGCTTAAAATACAGTTGCCAAAATAACCTAGATCAGGGGTTCTCAAACTTTTGCAAGGCGGGCCCCCCCAAAGCTGGTTAGCCGTAGTTGGGGCCCCCACCGCCCTCAACTACACCACAATATATAGATAGATAGCTTGGAGACAGTGCCTATGCTTGGAAATGGTGGATTGTTTTCGCTGGAGGCCATCACGTTTACCTTTAAAGAAGTCCACAGGCTTCTCTTTCACGTCAGGGTGTTGGTGTCGAGGTGCCTTTTTAATTTGCATGGCTTCATGCTGTCATTTACCAGCACCTCGGCACACAAAACACACTGAGGACGTTGCTCAGTTGCGCCAGTGACGGTGAAACCAAACTGACAATTGCTTTTGTCATATTTGCGAAGCTTTGGCTTCTTCGCAACTGGTGCATCGGTTGCATGACTTTTACGAATCAGTTGCAACAAATAAAACACCAGCACTAGTAGACAAGTGCTGGTGTTACGGTTTGGTGAAGGAGATGGACCCAGGATGCAGAGGTTGTCAACAAAAAGGTATTTTAATATAAAAAGGGCTTTAAACAAGCCAAAAACAAAACATTATCACTACAGGTAAGTTCTGCCGACAAAGCGCACGGAGAACAAGGACACAGGAGAAGCTGGTTCAGACAGCAGGTACAGACAAACCTTATCTCACCACTTGTGGAACCGAGTAGAGAAACACCTAACTACGAGTACGACCCAACACCAGACAAAGGGAAAACAGAGTCTTAAATACACAGGAGGAAGGCAGGGGCAATTACGCACAGGTGAAACACATGAGGATTGGAGATGACAATCACAGACAGGAAGTGAGACACCAAGAAGCTGGAAACAAGACACAATGAAAGTGAGGCTACAAAATAAAACAGGAAATAGAAAACACGAGACAGAAAACCATAAACATAAATGACTGAGCGTCACAGCTGGTGTTTTATTTGTTGCAACACAGTGGATGATTTAAGATTTAAAGGTAGGTGTTAAGGAGAAAAGGGCTAGCTGCAGTTGGAAGAAGTTAGCTAGCTAGAAGGTTAGTTCTTGGGGCTATAAGCTTTCTAAAAAAGACTGTGGCGGAAATTACTCCTTAGATTAGGCTACGAATAGGCCTACTGCAAGTGCAGGAAGGTATTACTAAGGTAGGAGTGAGTCTTTGCTCTCTGCAACTCGCATTCAAATGATAACACTCCTCTTTTGATTGTTGGATCAGGAACGAAACAGTAACCCTAACCCTAACCCTGAGCAAGGCAAAACACTCGTTCGACCCCTTCCGAAGGATGTATAAGCTCGAGGATGGTACCAATCGATCCGCAAGACCCAATTTGCTATAGACAGACCCACTTTCCAACTCTCTCCGACCTTTACCAAAAAAGTTATTCAAGAATATCTCCTCAGATTTTTTCACATTTGATCGTTCTAGGATGGTACCAATCAATCTGCAGTACCCAAATTAGTTCAGACGAAACCACTTTCCAAGTCTCTACGACGTTCACAAAAAAAGTTATTCAAGAATATCTCCTTCTCTTATGTGCTTTCATCCCTTATCCTAACCCGGCCCTCAGGACTCCTTGCCTTAATCCTAAACCCAGGATTCCCCGCCCTAACCCTAACTAAAGGACCCCTTGCCCTCATCCTAACCCCCATCCAATTTTGGTTCAGGGAACGATGCGATTGGAAAATAGAAATATGAATAAAGACATGGCTGTAGCTGGATATTGAGAGTAAAATAACTAGGATTTAAACTACGGAGTATTCACCTTTTTTAACTGTGAAGAGGAAAAAGGGAGGAATTATCCACAAACAACACCAATTGGTTTATTACATGTTTTATTTCAAACCGAAAAAACATGAACATACCTGCATGACAGAATACTTACCTTGTAATTACCTTACCTGAAAAAAGGCAAAAGAAGGAATTACCCACAAAAAGCACCAATTGGTTTATTACTTGTTTTATTTCAAAACCGAAAAAAACATGAACATAACTGCATGACAGAATACCTTGTAATTACCTTACCTGAAAGATAGCAATAGAAGGAATTACCCACCCTACATCCCACCTTCAAATTGTCTCGAAAAGAAGATTTTAAAAAGAAGGGGGCGGGGCCTAACAGAGGCAGAAAGTATATAAAAGCAGAACAGCAAACAGCTCGCTGCTCACTCTGACCTCAACCAGCATAGGACAAAAAGCTCCACGCACTCATCACAAACAAACCAAAATGGCTTGTGATTACTACCACTTATCAAACATCTTAAGCCCAAGCCTGAAGAAGATTTATTTATATCGAAACGTAGAAGGAATTACCTACCCCAACCAGGGATGATTTACTACCAAACTTATGGCAAAAGGTCTACATATAACAACTGCATTATAGCAGAATTTTTGGAACAACCCAACTCTAACTTAAGAAGATTATACTCACCTGAGAACCAAGACTACGGTATTAACCGACAACTACCACCTACCGTGTAAAAGGACGTAGCTTCTATAGAAACCTACCCACACGTAAAGACAAAAATTACTATTTCTACGGCATTAATCGAGAACAATGATTTTAATAGTGTGTACATATGGTTAATATACCAAGTGAGGGGCACCCTATGTTCCAGGAAGGCCCGTGCATTACGTCTGACCGACTGGGTCGGTCAGCGGATATTACCGTTTTCACCTAACCCTAACCTTGGCCTTAACCCCTCCCACTTTTTCCAATTGGCTTTCCGAAGGTCTTAGAAGCTCGGGGATGGTACCAATCGATCAGCAAGACCCAATTTGCTATAGACAGACCCACTTTCCAACTCTCTCCGACCTTCACAAAAAAGGTTATTCAAGAATATCTCCTCCGTAACCCACACTTCACTCTTAATTGGAGTGAAGACAATCATGACTCCGCAACCAAGGACTCTTTCTATTTTTAATAGAAAGAGTCTGCTATAGACAGACCCACTTTCCAACTCTCTCCGACCTTCACATAAAAAGTTATTCAAGAATATCTCATTTTCCTATGTGCTTTCATCCCTAACCCTATGCCTAGACATGACCCTTATCCTAACCCTAACCCTTTTTTCTTTTTTTTTGTCTGTGACATTGCGCCCCCCCTGGAGAGTGTCCGCGCCCCTTGAGAACCACTGACCTAGATGGTTCAGCAAAACTTCACGGCACACCTGCAAAAGGTCATATCTCTCCCAAATCAGACAACTCATCAGTCAAAACTAAATCCTTTTCTCATCCAAATAAGTCAGTGCCCCCAAAATGAAAAGTCCCTTTGGCATTATGTAAACACTACAGGTTAAAATGTTTAGATGTTTTGTCAGTATTGCAGTGGACCATAGAAATACCCCTATATCCCACATAAAATACTTAATTGCACTTATACTGCCATGGGAATTGTTACAGTAATTGCCATACATTGTGGTTACAGTAACAGAAAATGTGTACAGCACAATATACTGTCAAACAATAAGCACATTAAAACTAAAATTAGGTAGGGCCTACACTAACAACACATACAGTAAGAAAGTAAAGCAAAGCTGGAGTTTCACTAGTTTTCATACTCACTCTCCTGCTCATCCTCGCGCTCATGTTTGTCTGGCCACATATTTTCATCATCACATCTGATGTTATCCCTTGTTATGCAGCGGGTGAAGATTCGGCGTGCATGCCACCACCATTCCTGACACTGCTCTGCTGTGACATCACCATAAGCATTATCTATTGCCTGGAGGAGGGACCTCTGGTTTTGAGCCAGATGCTCATAGACCCTCCACCTCCATGCAGAAAAAACCTCCACGATAGGATTGAGGAATCGGGAGTAAGGTGATAAGAGCACCATCAGCATTCTTGGATGGGCAGTGAACCACGCCCTGATGAGCGGGCCAGGGTGGAAGCTTACATTGTCTCACACAATGATAAATGTAGGCAAGTGAGGCCCTACCAAACCCCTCTCATGCAGAGGGATAAGATCGGAGTGCAGGCGGTCCAAGAACACCAGGAGCTTCTGGGTATTGTATGGGCCAAGACTGGGAATGTGGGTGACTACACCATTCTCTGAAATTCCAGCACACATGGTGACGTTGCCCCCGCGCTGGCCTGGGACATCCACCGTTGCCTGTTGGCCGACGACATTCCGGCCACGCTGTCTTCCTTTTGCCAGGTTGAAGCCAGCTTCATCTACAAAAATTAGGGTGTGAGGGGTCTCATTCGCCTCCAGATCCATTAGTCTCTACAATACAGTAAAAAAAATTTTACTGTAAATTGGTTATGCAGTAGAATCATACATCCAATTACATGGAAATGTTCTGTGTTCTCTGCAAGCTCAATAAACTGGGCTCTATGCTCCACTGCTAACAGGTCATAATGATATAAAACACACACAACACTGTACAATATACTTGGTGTAGTGCACACCACTGCTTTACCTGTACATACTGGTAGCGCAGCTCCTTGGTTCTCTCAGAGTTCCTTTCAAATGGTACGCTGTATAGTTGCTTCATACTCATCTGATGTTTAGACAGGACCCTGTCAATTGTCGAGATGCTGACAGCGTTTACGTTCTGGAACATGCCAGCATTGTCCTCTAGGATTGTGGTCCGGATTTCTCTCAGTGTGATAACATTGTTCGCCACTACAATATTGCAGATTTCTTGATCTTGCTGTTGGTTGAAAATTGCCTTTCTGCCACCCGCACAGGGTTGTCGTCCAATCCTAGACATTAGAATTCACAAAAAAAGACTATTACAATTTGTATTTAGTTGTTTTACTTTGACTTTAGTTCAATAAATTTGAATTCTACAGTTAACTCTAAGATCAATAATTCCATAGTTGACTGACCACATACCTGTTTTCACTGCGGAATGTTTGGATGATAGAGACCTGCCTCTTCCATTGTGAGGCCATGGTTGACCACATGGTCAACAAGAGAAGCCCGAATTTCATCTGGCACAGCACGCACCCTTGCACCGCTTCCTCTTCTTCTTTCTCCTCTTCCTCGAGCAGGCAGTTGCCCTTGGTTGTTTTCCTGGCCAGGTGCTTCCATGTTCATAAATTGTACTGAACTTGGTCAAGCTCTAGATATTTGATGGAAGCATTTATACTCCTGGATAGCACCTGTCAGCTAACTAAACTTACTGTGTGATTGGTGATGGAATGTGTGAAACTCCCACTTGGTTAGTTAAGTTCTAGTTGCACCTGAAAGTTAAGCCGATGATCCAAGAGATCCATATTACAGTATATACCATGATGTTTTTCATTGTGACAGTGGAGTGAATTATTGTGCAGGTGATGATTTACACAAGGAAATGATGCCAACATGTGCTGCAGAGAACAACCACTTGACTGAGAAGCAACAATCAGTTTAGACCAGCAAGATATATTCACTTGGTATTTGGGCTAACTGAAGGCAATTGTACCTAACCGTTTGTAAAAGTGTGCTAAATCATTTGAAATTTGTGCAAGTTGTAGGCAATTGTACTTGTCATGTGCCAGGATGTGCTAATACAATTGCAATATGATTAAAGGAATGAGATATTCCAATCTGTCGTGAACTAGTGCCCAGTGGTTTGGAGGTTTGCACGTGTTGTTATGAGAATGTCATTTCTGTTTTGTAAAATGAGCCAAAGCAATGGAGAAAAACTGTAATATGAGTCAGTAGTGATCCAGTCACAAGTGGACAGCTCAAGGTTTGTCAGTTCATTCATTAGAATGTTTTGTGTCTGTCATCCACTTGTGAGCAGATCTCTGTTAGAAAACAACCACATTTTATAGTTGAGTGTCTCTCTCTGTGTGTGTGTGTGTCAGAGAGAGAGAGAAAGAGAATTAGAATTTTGAAAATCAACTTTATCAGGTACATTTTTTTGACATTACACATTGAAACGCCTAATAATTTTTTTAATTACACATTTAGTTATGAATGAATAACTAAAATAATCAAACAAGATAATCTGCATTATCAAGTTCTCGAGTTGCACAGATCATAAAACATCTTGAAAACACCAAATATCATTAAAAGAGTCCAGGTCACCTGTTGCTTTATAAAACTAAAATCAACCAATATTCTGGATTTAATCATGTTGACTCATAAGGGGACTGACTCAATGTGGACGTTCCGCTGTACCTTCCTCCTCCTGATTATGTACACAGCCTTCTTAGCCTGCCCTATAACAACGTTTAAAATCTGGCTTTTGTGTTTTATTGGCGAGTGTATTTAAAACCATGAATAAAAACCTGCTTGTTAAAAACCTCTTTAAAACCTGTAAAAACAACTTGTAAAAACGGAAACAAATCAGAGAGACGGTGACTATGGATGACCATACATGACTTAAGTTTAAATAAATAAATGTATAAATAAATACAGAAATAAATAAATGAATAAAAAAGGAAATAAATTAATTAATACAGAAATAAATATGTTAATAACAACAGAAATGTCTAAATAAATATCTTAAATATATTGGCACATTTATTTATTCCCTGGTTTATTTATTTTTTTATTTCAGTGTCCTTATGCTAATGAGAAAGGCGGGCCTCCTGTCTCATGCAGGATTGGTTAAAGGAGTGTAATGATCCAGTTCTACTACTTCTGCCTTTCAATGCTTACTGGTGTCCAGCAGCTGTTTGATATAAGCCTACTTAACTAGTTACATTTTAGGTATGTATTCTATCCAACAGTGGTTTATAAATGTCGTCTTTTTTACGAGGCATCGCAAATGGTTTAAGGTCATTAGCGAACGATGTAGAGAACCATGCACCCAAGAACTATATTCAGTTTCGTCTGGATGGATTGGTGAACGATTTAGCTCAACTCAACGCTGAAATGGAAGTGGAAGTCCACCCAGCAGTGTTGGGCAGTCTGCATCAGTACTCTAAATAAATGTATTGGCTCTTTGAGAATTCTAAACAATCTCTCTTTTTGATGCCGATGTTATTCATCGAAGATTTATCCAGAATCCCAAGGGATGATAAAACAAGTTTTGTTTCAATCTAGTTCCTGTAAATCTTTTTGGCTGAAGGTGGTTTATAATTCTGTAAGGATTTGAGCCATTTCAACTGAGATTTTGGCTTAACTAACTCTTTAACAAGAGCTCCTCCAATTGCAGGTTGACATGGAGTTTGGAATCGACTGGACTGGACCATGTGGTCACCGTCAACCTGGTGTGGTAATCCCTGAAGTTCAGCTGCAGCGCTGAAAGTAGGAAGTTGCTCTCCACCACCTCATCCTCCAAGTGTCTGGGAAGCACACTCCATCCAACCCAGAACTGCAGGAGTTTCCCAAGGAAGTTAGGAGATGCTACCCAAAACAGAACACTTTTGGACAGTAACGTCTTCAGAGTGCACTGTTGCTATCAGCAAATAATTTGACAAATTGTTGATTCAGGACTTTTTTTTTAAGTAATGTAATGCAAATATAAATTTATCGTTCTCAATAAATGTGCGAAGAAATCCTGTGATCCTACAGGTTTCCTCCAAAGAGACATTGCTGTCCTCCTCCTCATCCTGTGCTGGCCACTTTATATTGTCCAAGACCATCTGACAGATACAGTATTTTTCAGTTAACACTTGTTTTTTCAAGCAGTCCAAAGTGTATATATAGCACAATAAAGTACAGTACTGGAAATATAAGAAGTTATTAATTCTAATAATTACAATTGCTATTTGAAAAGTATGTGGTGGTACACAGTTTTGGAAGGGCCATACTGGTGGTTTTGCATGTGTATGATGGCCATGATGTGAACTTTTCATTCCTGTTGAGAGTTTTCAAAATCATAATTTTTTGGATTGATTTCCTTCCTTTCAGGCAGCCGTTGTTTCTATGAAAAATTACTCGCAGAGGCTTTCAGAACAACATTTTGTGCAGAGCTTGCTTATCCAATGATAAAGTACATTCGTAAGAAGGAACAAACATCCACTGATTATTCATCTGCAAAATATTTCAGATCTCTCCAGGTTATTTTTGGTGTAATAGACTGAAACCAGTGGTTGCCAGAAGGTAGAAAATAAAACATGTTTAAGATAGTAACTCCTGAGTTAGTAGTCTTCTTGACAGAAAGATACTGTACGATTAGTAGCAGCCTGAGTTCACTTACCCGTGGTGTGAACTCTGAATCTGATGCTCTTCGAAAGAGAAAAGGAATTGTGTCTTTCCTCTCAGTCAGCAAAGGCCACACCAGTGTCTCTTTTAAACCCTTTCGTAAATGTTTGACTTGTTTCGAGGTTCTTCGTAGGACCTGCAAAACATTTGTATCACACCAGAAAAGTCATGAAGCCTTACTAATCTTCAACCCATGCCATATAAGCTATCATTCATTTCTCATCAACAAACATCTGGGAGGTATCTGACAAACAAAGGGGAAAATTACAGTCTTTCATCAAAGCTCTTGATTATTTACTGTGATTTATTTGATATTTTAAGTACAGAATACTCACAGCATGGAGTCAAGCAGCCATCTCCTGTTCTCACATGGTACTGTGGCAAATCCCAGGACAGTGCCAACTCGTTGATATTGCTCTTTTCTTCATATGATAACTCTGCTCTGCCATCCAGCTATTGACAATTTGAATCAATTCGATTAGATCTCTGGATTTCTCAAGATTAATAGTCTGTCAATAAATCATCAAAGTTGTCAAATCAAACCACATTAAATATTTAAATTTTATAAAAATTTCACGTGATAAGCATGGTAGTAGTTTATAACATGGTAAATCTGTTGGTTTAGCCATCCCTGCTGGTGAAAATATTGAAGGACCCATCGTATGAAAATTCCTCTTTTGTAGTACAAATCACAGATTAAAAGGAGAGAAATAAAGACTCAACTTTACAATGCTAAAATATCATGCATTAAAATAAACACAACACATTTTATAAAACTCTGCAAGCAATATAGTACAATAAAATGACAAAAGAGGGCCTATAGTATTTGGAGCTAACAACTCTTCAATATTCAAGTCCTTGAAGCCGGATTGCACAGTACCAGTCCACCATATTGCACATTGCCATAAAACAAAATAAAATAAAACAAAACAAAGAAACAAATAATCAAAGCAATTAATAAGAAAGAAACTAAATCTAAACAAATCCAAATAAACTAAATTAAATCTAAATGTGGGAAAAAACAGTGACGGTAACTATTCTGCTGGTAGGCAGACCTTTAATTCTTTAAAATAACACAGGGACAGCGTGCATCCACCGCGACGCCAAGACCGTCGCGCACACACGCACGCTGGGCTCGCGACAAACAATTTCGACCACGCGTGCTGCGCCCACGCTAACCTTCCTCACAAACACACAGGACCGGCAGTGGGGAGAGAGAGAGAGAAGAAGAGGGGGAGAGTTAAGGTGTCCCTAAATAAACTCCTCCGCCTCCCCGCAGCCTATAGGAGTTGCCGTCCGGTCAGGTTAATTAACACATCCAGAACGGGGAAAATGACACTGCTAAAAGTATAAACTTTATTAAGAATTTACCCATTACACTTGTGGTATTTTGACCAAAATATGTTACAGACATGTCATTAAGACCCCAAGGAACAATATCAACTGTGGTAAAATGGGCATACGATCGGTCCTTTAACTGTAAGATGTGATTGTGGAAGAATCCAAACAATGACCTACTGAATTAAGTTTTTTTTCTTATTTAATTAATTATGTTTAGGCCTTTCTTAATAATTTCTTCCTGACTTAAAATATTATTTATATTGTCCTATATATGTATCGTACCACTTTGATTGTCTCTCGGATATCAAGGTCAGCACAGTCCTTAATATCGATAGTTGCTTCTTCTGGGATTCCACCATAGAGCACATTCAGGATTGCTGGGTTCAGTCCACCCAGGCATGGCCCATCATGAAGAAATGAATGCCCAATCATACTTCCAGCAACAACAAATAAATCACTCTCAAAAAGGATAAAGGAAGTGGAGGGTAGCAGATGATCGTTTTCACCCTCAAAAAGCAGAGTTCCTCCTGGCACTTAAATTACAATAAAAAAGTCAAATCACATAGATTTTCAACTGTCAAACAGCAATAGTAAAGGGATTGTCAATCAGCCACTGGATAAACTGGTTGACTTTATCCTGCAGAGACTTACAGGTTAAAATAAGCTACATTCACATTCTTGGGGTGATCTGGTTTCAGCCTGGAACCAGTACAACCAAAACATAGCTTACAGACATACAACGGAATGGTACCTTAAGAAAGCAACAAAAGAAGAAGCTGCTAACACATCTACAGTGGTCGAATCTAGAGTGTGTCATAAAGCACAAGTGAAATATATGATATAGTGATAATTAAAATTTTTACTTACCGCAATGAATCTCAAAATCATTCTGAAGTTTATGCATTATGGTTGCAAAGAAATGACGAGTCACACCATCGCCAATTGCTGGATCTCCTGAAAAAGCAAATCACAGCACAGATTTCAGTTAACAGAAAATAGGATTTGGTCATTTGTAAGTATGTTAATTAGTTAGTTAGTAAGTAAGTGTATTTAGTAGTTTAAAAGTGTGTTACCAATAAGGGTGCATGTCAAGGGGCAGGCCCACTCAATATTAGCCATCTTATAAAAATAAAGGATTGCCCTTTCCCTGTCCTCTGCACTCCAAGATCCATAGTGAGACTCAGTGCTTTCCTTGTTGCATGCTGGCTCAAAATGTTATCTTTAAATGCCCTTGCTGCTTCTTTGGGATTGGTGGCAATTTTCCAATCTAAAAATAGATTTACTCATTTTCTAATTAATATTGGATCAATTGATATGTGAGTAAAACTATTCATTGAAATATTTTATGTAATGTTCAAAATTAGTAACCAACCGGAGATGCTTCTCTCCCCAAAGGGATCCAGATTAATCAGCTCAGGAGCAGACACATCTCCCTGAGGTGGCATGGTATAGGTTGAGCTGCTGGCCCTCGCCGGCTCACTCTCCTCTCGTCTCCTCAATGTACGCACAAACATATCTTGACTTCAGGAGGAGCTGGCCCTTTCTGTGCCTACCTCTACCTCACCACTGCTCTTTGGTGGTCTTGGGTAAAAATAGGTAATTTTGTTGTTAGGGTTAGTATATTTCATTTTGTGTAACATGATTAATGTTACACAATGTGCTTTACAAATGATATGTTTTAGTTCTGTAGGGCAGTACCTCATGCATTCATCACTGTGATCTTTTATTTCTGAAAAAGGAAACTCCTCTCCACAAGAAATGCATTTGGCAGGTTGTCCAACCATGCTTTCTGGTTGATATGCTTGTAAAAAACAGATAATTGTAAGACTCAATACAAGAAATATTTTATAGTCTGCATTTTATGGAAGAAAAGCAGTATTAAAGGGAGGAACTTACAGGCTCGAGATCCAGGCTCCTTTGGAGTGGTTGAATGAAAAGAACTGCATGACCAATTTGTGAATTTTTTAAATATCTAACATAGTAGCCCTCATTGGGACAAGGGATGACGATCAGATTGCGACTCCTTGTTGTTCCTGCAATCCTGAGCAACTCAAATCCACCCTCTTGTCGGAGTTTTAGAGTTAAAATAAACTCCCTGAAATCATTTGGATTTGTTTGACTACCTGAAATGGAAACATAATGCATGTGGTTTTTACCGAGCTGGAGCTCACAGTCAGGACTACTGACACCTAAATCATCCCAATAAAAAATAACCTTAACTAATCCTCTGAACTTGAACTAGTTCATTTTAAGTGTGAACTGGCTCAACGCTGCAAACAGCTACTGGACACCAGTCAGCATTGAGAGTCAGAAGTAGTAGGGCTGGATCATTACACTCCTGTGACCAATCCCTCATGAGACTGCAGTTAGGCCCGCCTTTCTCATTAGCATAAGGACACTGAAATCGAAAAATAAATAAACCAGGGAATAAAATGGCCATTTGTCTTCCACTGTGCTCTTGATTATTGATTTAAAAGCATTCACTGCCATGATGTTGTGGAGCAACCTCCATTGGAGGTCTCCGTGAGGTCCGGTTTCTTGGGTTCCACCGAAATAGCTCCCCCAGTCCGTCCATTCAGTTTTTTAATGGTAAGTGTTTTTTCCATGAGTCTGTAGAGACTTTTCCCGGAAGCTCCCTCCAGGGAGACCAGGCGAGCCGGCTGCACCAGAGGTCCAGAACTGTCTTTTAAATCCAGTGCCTGGAAAGTGGCAGAGAAAGGGTCCTCCACATTGGGGGAAAATGGACCCATCTTTAAAAGAGTTTAAAAGCAAGATGTCCTGATCTACGAGTATTCTCCTCCAGTGGTCAAGTACCTTCTCCATTGTTATTTCTGATCTGATCCCCAGTTTGTTACCCAGCCCTGTGGGGTCTTCTAATCAAGGACCGGCTAGCTCCAACACCTGGTCCAGCAGTCTGGACAGGGGGCATTGTGCCCAGCGGGGGTGATCTAAAATGGTCCCATACAGGACAGGCTCCTGCAGCAGCCAATGCAGGGAGTCCCCCTGTTGCCTTCCCTCTTTTTTTAAAGGTTCCAGACCTTAAAAACACTAAAGAACCAGGAAGAGATGGTAATACTATCTTGTTTTCGCTCATTAAAATAAGGTTTAAATCCAGACCCAGGCAGTTAAAAAGATGCTCAAGGATAGAGCTCTCCACAGAGCGTCCCTTGGCCCAATCAGCAATCTCTGGAGGCGGAAAGCAGCGCCCCTGCTGGCCAGATGGATCAGTCCCTGCCCCGCCACACGGCATCCAGTGAATCCTGCCCAAAAGAAATCTATTAAAACCTGTTGTACCTCTGCCAGGAGAGAAGGTGGAGGATCGACACAGGCCAGCCGTTGCCACAGGGTAGATGAGACCAGGTTATTTACTATGACCAGGTTGTTTACTATTAGTGTCCGGCCTCTGAACGACATCTTGGGCTACAGCCAGTTCCATTTTATTAATCCACCTTTGACTATCTGTAGGACCTTGTTCAAATTGTTCCTAATGTGGGTCTCATCTCCCAGGAAGTCTCTGAGGTATTTGAGTCCTCCTTTCTTCCAGGCCAGACCTCCAGTCAGCCTGAGCTGATCCCCCAGTTTCCCTCCAATCATCAGAGCCTCGATTCCCCACGTTCACCTTTGCAGAAAATATAAAACCAAAGTTATTTACAGTGTCAGGTAAAATATTGATGTATTTTTGTGTATTCACAAGTACGATAAAATCTTCTGCATACACAGATAATTTAAAAGATACACTGCAATGGGGAAACACACCTTTTAAAACCTTCCTTAGCTTATGGAGCAGAGGATCAATGGCCAGAGAGAGAGAGAGCCGCCCTGCCTCACCCCTCTCTTAATGTTAAAAGGAGCACTCAGCCCACCATTTATTTTCAGAACACTCGCACCATCTGTATAGAAAACCCGGATCATAGCTATAAAGCCCGGGTTGAACCCAAAAGCAGCCAGAGTCTGCCATAAGTACTGTTGTTCAACTGGCTGAAAAGCCTTTTCCTGGTCTAAGGAAGTAAGACCAGTCTCTATTGCCTATAAACTGGAGAGGTCCACTGGCTGGTTAATGGACCGGGTAGGTAGTCTGGCTGTAGAGCTGTCCACAATGTCTTGCACACCTCAGACACAATGCCGGACACCGTGCAGGATGCCAGTTTGTAGCTGGCAGCTACAGCCTGTTGGTTTCCACCAGAGGCTAAAAAAATGTTGCGCCACCTACTGTTCTGGCGTTGAATTGTTTTCAGCACCCACAGCCTTCGGAGAACCATAAATGAAAAAGAGTCCTTCGTATTACTCTCAGCACGAGTTTTCTGATTCTATAAATTTCTTGGTCTGTTAAAAACTCATCGCTGCCTGTTTTTCTTGTGAGCGGTTTGGAAGACTTTAAAAACAGTTTGGGGTCAGATCGGTGGTCCTCCACCGAGGGCAGCATCTGGTCTTAAGTGTTTTCTAAGAAGGTTTTGATTGTCAGAGGGGGGGTAGAGACTGTGCGCATCTTCCTGAGAGGAGAGACCTCTCGTCGGCTGGAACTCACCCCCGCAACCTTGGCTTGCAGGCTTTGGCATGCTTTGCACAGACCCTGAATTCTTCCTCTTCTGTGTCATTTTTAACAGTTCATCGTCGCTCATGCCTTCATCCAGCTCCTCACACAACATCATTAGAGCACTGCTCTGTAACAGAGTCTCCTCAGTTTCGTTCTTGTCATTCCCGATTTTGTCTTTTCCGGTGGGCTCTGGCTGACTGTCAGTTTGTTTACCTGCCTGTTCAGATATATTGTGTACAGGGGGACCTCCCCCCTGGACTCCCACCTCTGGGAGCGGACTCTCCGGAGCTTCTGAGGCTACCTGAGCCACCTCAGTCTCCGGAGCCCCCCCCTCCACCAGAGGAGCAGGAGGCTCTGTAGGCGGAGCCCCGCTAAACCCCTCAATTTTATAAGAGAAAGACAGGTTCAGATCCTTGGTGTTGTCTTTTAGGACCATGAACACCCGCCTACGGTGACTCACAACATGTTTCAGTTTGGGGGATTAACTACCAAGAGACACCATCTTTATGTGGGACAGAATCTGACCGTATGGGGACAGTTCTTTGGCCAAGGTCTCGTTTTGAATAAAAGGGGGTGCGTTGGAGATCATCACTCTTGTGGCTGGGTTAACGAGTGGGAGAACAGGGTTAAAAGTATCGGGGATCACCACTCCTTTCTCCACTACCTCACTCACCTTCACCATATTACCCAAAAACATGACAATAGCCTCGTTCATCCGGGAGGCCGACTTGACCGAGTCACAGCAGACAACCACTCCCACAGCCAGCGCAGCCTCTGCCACACTGCATGCCAATGAGGGGATCAGCTTGATGGCATGCCGGCGAGTCAGCCTTTCAAAGTCGGCTGCCGCTGCCACAGCCACAGGCCTTCTGCCTGTTAGCACAGTCGCTCACAGCAAACTAATCTAAACAGAAAAAACAACTAGACAAACATAAACATACACCTAAATGATAAAGCTCAGTAAAGTTAGTCTTAAACCCACTATACCTTTGACACTCACACACAGCTCTCAGCTCCACGCTCACTCCGCAATGAAAGAGAGAGAGAGAGAGAGAGAGAGCAGGCCCAGGAGGGGCGCATCAAGGCACAGCATTCAGCTTTACAATAAAATAAGATTTTACTCATTTGAAATAGCAACAAGAAATTGAAAATCAATATGAGCTGCTCAGTGTTAATATTGGGAACATAAATAGATCAGTGTGTGGTAAACACTAAGAAACATTTTTAGGACATTATAAACTGTAGTGAGTCAGAAGGTGTTAGCTGAGTAAACAGTCCCACACATTTGTATTCACACTGCTAAAGTATGTGCCACTGTGGTCTGAGTGATCAGTTCTTAGAGATGTCATCAGTGCATCCTCACCTGTACTGAGAACTGTTCACTTGTGTTGGGTTGGCTTGTTACAAGATCTGAAAAGAGAAGTGGTAACACACTGAAATGCCAATTACACACAGATCTACCAATCACTTGCAGTGAGTGACGCAGGACAATAGAATCGTTAGTACATTTAGCGAGACATATTTCGTTTGTTCATTGTCTCATAATTCAGTGTTTTTTGGACGCTTTCTTACAAACTTATTTGATCTAATGTTTTCTTTCTTGTCAAGCAACTTGTAACCTTATTAAGAAAAGTACAGTATGTATTTATTATTATCATCATTATATAATTTGTTTTTAAGGTTCTTTTTTTACTGACAGATTAGTAGACCAGTGTTGCTCCAGTGAGTATCTGGGGCAGCTGAACTGTGAGTGTGGGATTGTGTCAAAGTAAAATCCTAATGAAGGAACATCTCACCCAGTGCACCAGTGTGACTCAGTGGAGCTTTATGGCACAGAATAAAAAGTTATGTCAGGATTTGAATTCACACACACACACACACACACACACACACACACACTAACTGGTTAATAGGATACAATCATCGCTGGTTCGGCTCTGCACATGGTCTTTGTTTAAATACCTTTCCATGAAGTTGCAGTGCACTCACCGTAGGAATCCCTGACAGAAAGCCAAAGGTGGAGTCTCATGGGCTCCCAGACACTGAATGAATAGCATCCCATTGTAAAGCCTCTGTGTTTTAATAAATCACCAAAGTAAATGTTTTGTGTTCACTAAATGGTCTGCTCTCTTTCTATTAGCATCACATTTAGGCCCGGTGCACTTCGAGGATGAAAGCATTCGCCACAACAGCATTCCACTGCATATTTAACACCATGGGACCGGCAGAGGGAAGATTGCACTTTGTATATCAGTAAAAATTGTGTGTATGTGTGCATATGTGTGTGTCTTTGTGGGTGGGTGGGGGGGATACACAAAGGAGAGACAGAGTTAGAGAGATTATCCACGGCTAAAAGTGTAACAATGAATCTCTGTTCCAAGTTGCATAATTCAAAATCCCCATCCTGTTGTGTTGTGTTCTGCTTCGCTTCAGGCCAGGTCCTGAGACACTTTGCTGAATTCTGCTGTGTTCTGATACATCATTGTAAGTGGAGAGAGAGAGAGAGAGCAAGAGAGAGAGAGAGAGAACAAGAGAGGGGGAAAGTGTTTGGCTCCGTTTTGCCCAGCTCTTGTCGGAGCAAATCACAGTTCCATGTTTACGGCGCAGCAACCTTCCCCTCTCTCTCTCTCTCTCTCTCTCTCTTTCCCAGAACACACTTTGCATTTTAATGAAGGCCTGGCCTGCATACTAAGTGCACATTAAGCCTGCTCTGTGGGGGTGAGCACAGCGATACATCACGGTCAAAGTGAAGCAGCACTCTTCAAATTTTAAAATGAACAAAAGCTGAAGATTTCAGTCCTTGGTGCAGGGGGAGAGTAGAGGGGGTGAGATGTGAGGTGCTGTAAGTAGATGTGATCATTCCAAAGAGCTTGAGAGTTTTGTGGGAGGCGGAGAGCGAAGTTAAGAGTCAGTAGAAGGAGAGGGGGGGGGTTTTGCTTTAGAGGGAAAACAGCAGGCGTGGGGACGGGGAGAAGAGT
The DNA here is from genome assembly GCA_038501795.1 of Pseudopleuronectes americanus. Taxonomy (NCBI): domain Eukaryota; kingdom Metazoa; phylum Chordata; class Actinopteri; order Pleuronectiformes; family Pleuronectidae; genus Pseudopleuronectes; species Pseudopleuronectes americanus. The sequence goes on from CM076723.1 coordinate 1,890,431, forward strand.
TGGATTTCAGGGCTTCCTGAATAGTTTATTGTGAGGGTGATTACAGCTGAAGTGGTTGGCAGATAGTGTTGGTGACGAAGTCTTTGCAGTCTAGCAAAGACTGCATACGTGATATGATCCCAGATTCAACAGGGACAGCAGACAGTATGAAACACATACTGATTGCCAAAAAACTGTACACTATGCTCTTTTATAGTTATTATACAAAAACTTTGCTTTTAAGAGAAAATGATGCACAACAGACCATATCAAAGTGAAACCGGGATATGTTATTGCCAATTAAGTTTAAAACTGAGAAAATTTGCAATATTTTTAATTTCCTTCCGTTCACTAAGTAACTTTGAGAGAGGCCTGTCACTTTTTGTGATGTGGTAGTTTGTAGTAATACAACACCCTTTTTACTTAATAGAATAACTTTGTAACACATAAACATTACTGAACATGTGTGTCAATCCACTCATCCATCCATCCATTTCCAAATATCCAAGATGGGGACACGTTGGCAGCCAGCTAAGAAGGATATTCCACACATCCCTTTTCCCTGCCAACCTTCCAAGCTCTTCCTTGGGGATTCCAAGGCTTTCCCAGACCAGATGGTAAAAGGAGTAAACTAATTTCGGCCGATTGTATTCACAATCATGTTCTTTCTGTCATAACATAGATCTCTAAGTAAATCGAAAGCTTTGCCTTGTGGCTCTGTTCCTCCTTCACCACAATAGTCTTGTACAAGACCCCCTGAAACTGCACTGAGCCGCCTGTTCATCTCACGCGCCTTCTTCCCCTTACTCGTCAACAGGACCTGGAGATACTTAAACTCTTTTTCTTCGGGCAGTTACTCAGAGCGACCAATCCACTGTTTTCTGGCAGAGGACCATGACCTTGTACTTGGTGCTGATTCTCATCCTGACAGCTTCACACTCGGCTGCAAACTGCCCCAGTGTGCACCGTAGCCACAGTATTGTTGCTGACCATGTTCATCCATTTATGGCCACAGTTTACCATCTTCCAATGTCACAAAGCATAAGTCTCTGGTTTCACACACGACAGGGATTTAAGAGTACTGCTGTAACCTCCCCTGTCACTCGATCTCTGCATGTGGCTTACATATGTTGAGAATCCTTCATCTTATCAGCTTCATATTTGCCATGTTTATTCTTAATGACTTAAGGAAGGGCAGCACCAAATTTTGTAAAATTTGAACACTCAAAATGTTCAATATCTTTAACTTTTAACAGACGTCCAGCAGTCCGTTGGGCCCTTGGACTCATCAACATAATTGATGTTAAGGATCCGGACAACAATGCATTCAGGACAACAGCCTGTCAGTACAATGAAAACTGATTCTCCAGTTCGGGGATGTGTATACTCAGTTGGGTTTCACCGAACTTTGACTAAGGTGAACAGCTCTTTGTGAAGCAGCAGTGGCACAGTGTCAGGGCTCTACGGACTGAGTCCCGCACTCAGTCCTTATTGAAGCTCAATTACTGCAGAGCACTTTTACTCTGGGCTACACTGGCTGCGTGTGTTATGCGGCACACAGAGAAGCTAGGCGAGACCCCGCTTTTATATACCTGAGGTGCGCCGTTCTAACTTGATAACATGTGCGCTGAATTGAAAAACTAGACATTCCTTGACACACACACATCAGTCTCCATCGCAGCCAGCAAGGCCAGGGCTATTACAGCTTCAGAAAGAAACCTGCAACCAGCATTACCTTTGGCCAAGTAAACAGCCCAATCCAAACAGGCATGTTTTGAATAGGCTCTGCACTAGTTTAGTGAATTGACATTCACAAATACATGGATACATAACATATCAGTAAAATGTTCATAGCCAATGCATTAATCTGGCACACAAAAATTCAATCCTGCAGTACAATATGAACTTGTTGTAGTAACAGAGAAGTAGCTTTTTAATGACTATGTTGAGGTACTCACAGTATTGGTTAAAATCTATAAAAGACGAATCTAATAATTTGCATTTAACCAAAATCATGATTTTCCCCAAACCTCAACCAGAGAGTTTCGCTACACTTATCTAACACTTATTCATTCATTCAAACAGAATAGTTGCCTCTGTATGCAAGTGACGTTTTATAGGAACATATTTTGTAGGCGACAGGGTTGTCAAAAGATTTGTTCTGTTGTAGCATGAGCTCACGACCACTCAGTAGTTGCTGTGCAAGTTTGAGACCTGGATAGATTTAGTAGAAACTTATTTTTACCTTTTTCGCTTAAATGGAATAGGGAAAGAAAGTGACACGTTTGGGATATGATATGGTTTGTAATAACAAAAGTCAGAAAAGTGGGTTTTGATGGAAAGAATGATGGGAGGTAATATACTCCTCATGTTGCTATCTACCAACCATAACAAGCACAAGTATTTCAGAGCTGAGTTATAAGACTATGGTATATGATTCAATGTTTTAATGTCAGAATGTCCCAAAAAATGTAGTTACATTCTAACCCTATGTCAAAGCCTTACAATGTAATGTTTTTGTAAATGAGTGGTAGTACAGTTAAAATCATTCTCTCTTAATGTTGAATGACATGTGATGTATGACCTGTATTGCCTAAACTTAGAATAAATACACGTTTAAGTAGGATTATGAGTAGTTTCACAAAGAAGCAGCTTCTCTTTTACAGTAACCAGTGGCATGGAACCATTTAAGCGCACACTTAAAAAATGTATTGAAATTTGAGGACTAGACGATACTAGAAATGTAAGTAATGATAATTTAATATGATCATTGTTGTGTGTCTCAGTCTTGATCGAATAACTGAATATACAAAATTGTTGTCTGTGCTGCTTACATGTATAAAACCTGTGACTGGTTTTAAAGCTGTAAAATTTGCTGTTATGGGTAAGACAGGTGGCAGGCAAACAGAACAGTCAAACTCAAAAACCCTCAGAGAAACAAGAGAGAAAATAAAGATGAGCAAAATCTGGAGAACTGAACAGCAGAAGGAAGGAAAACTGAGGAGACGAACTATAAAAAATTTGACATATACAGGAAATAAAACAGAATCACTCACTAATCACTATATAGTCCAATATAAAGTGGATTCACCATTTTGTGGTGCTGTCAGAATGTTTCGTGACACTTATATCCTGAATGGTGGAGTCATTGTATACCACAATGCATCATGAAATGAGGTGTCTAACCGATGGTCACTAACCGAGCATGAGAGGAGAGAGCAGTGTGCAAACAGCCTTCTCTCTCTGGAAACACAAACCTTTTTTCCGTCAAAAAGATCGGAATTACCGTGAGAATAAAGCTAGACAGGTTAAGCTTTAACCAGTATTTTCAAAGTCTGTTTTAGCAAGAATCCAAATATTTTCAGTGGCAAAAGTAAAATATGGAATCAGAGCAGACCTCTGGTTTCTGCGCTTACCTGTCAATCATACTCCTGTTTCTCATCAATTCAATCCCTTACCTAACTGGTTGCTGTATTTAACCTCCGATCTGACCTCACTACCTCCTTGGCAGAGGGTCGATCGCTTTACTTTGTGGTGGTGCTGTTTTGGCAGAAATCTCTTGTCGGTCATTTTGAATGCTTTTCAGTTTTGTGATTGTGTACCTACCTATAATATATTCATATCCAGTTCATCAAATCCACAAACCTTAGTATTATCTCTCAAATAATCCTGATCTGTTAATGATTCAAGTGGTCGCTAAGCAAACATTTTATTTACTCTGATGCCCAATGGTAAAGTGGATTATGAATGATCATAAACAATTAAAGCCCAGTGATAGACTTTACAGGGGCAAAAACATGAGGCATTTTTTCAGTTGGGTATATTTATTTCATTTTCCAGCCTTCTCAGACAATTCACTGACACAACCACATATTTAAACCCCATCTATATGGTTACCCTCAGCTGGCACAGTGTGTGGATGGTGCCTACATGTATTATCTAAAGCCTCCGACACAGGACCGGGATTTAACAATGACTGACCCCGCTCTTTAGAAAGATTCCAAATCCTTCTAATGAGTTAATTTGGAGTAGACTAACAGCTGACCTTTTTCCTTTTTGTCTCTGTTTGTTACATTATTGTCAAATTTACCGGCAAACAAATCAAGCTGGTTGCCCGACTTTGAGCTTGAGATATATCATCCCTACCATCCGATAATCAGACACCTTGCCAAAGAGCAGAAGTTACAACCATCTAATGAGAGATAAGTCTGATGTATTAAATTAAGGAAGTTACGTTTATTTTGAAAGCCCCTTTGAATGAAATACTAGAAATATACAAGGTTATATGCCTGCACCAACCAAAATATAAAGCCTCCAGCGCTATAATACACAATTTCGAAAACACTAAAATGTTAAATAACAGCAAATAATATTTTGTATATATCATATGTACTCTATATTCAGTAATTTAGTATGATCCATGAAGGATGTTATACGAATTCAGATTAAGCCTTGATTAGTAAAAGGTTTCTCAGTGAACCTGAGTCAAACTGAAATGACACTTGGGTTAAGCAATAAGCTTTATGCAAATCTTTTTATGACTTGATTGCTACCCTGTTTCTGACCCGACTCATTATTACTGACTAGGGTGATCTAAATCTTTTACAGCCCACTTGCAATAAAGAAATGAACTTGTTCTATCAGGAATATTTCAGAATCAGCAAGTGCATTAAAAATTGACAAAGGAAGGCAGAGTTTTTTCCATTACTTTGAAGGAAACTATGGTTAATTGCAAACATCTTCAATAGACACAATTACTGCATATTTATTAAATATTCTCTGGATTTTTTGCCTCTCAAAACCATTTCTCGGAAAAGGACTAAAAACACATGAGATGACCCAGTTCTTAATGTTATAATTATCTGTGTTTCTCCATCTCTTCTCATTCCTCACATGACTTCCTGGTTGAATTCTGGGTTGACGTGGCAAGAGTGCTGGCACACGCCAGGTCTGCTCAGACTCAAGCCAAATCCTTCATCTTGCTCAGGGAATCAAACCGACACCGATTTGTCCTGTCACCTAGTGGGAGTCAAACCGTGGCTGAAAATATCAGCTGTTTCCTGGGGCCTTGACATTTGTCTTCTCTGTGGCACAGAGACGCATTACAGCTAAATACTTCTCACTTCAGCACGCTCCTTGATATTCCAGTTAATAATGTATCAGGACAGTTTGGGTATTATAGAAATGGAGCTCACTAGTTATGGTCCAGTTGTGATATAATGGAGGGTCAGGAAGGCTTTGAGGGGTACTTTTCTTTAAGTCAGGAACTGAGGTTGTTTGGGGTCAGTGCCAAACTACTATCTCTGTAGGGATACCGTGCACGTCTTTAAATGATGAACATGTCATGATTCTGGACTTTTAACTCTTGGATAGACACTTGGTTATTTGATCTTTACCTGTGTTAACTTGTTCTCAGATTTGTCTCACTGTGTCCCACTCTGTGTCCCACTCTATGTCCCACTCTATGTCCAACTCTGTGTCTGACTCTGTGTTCCTTTCTTTGTCCCATTATATGTACTCTGTGTCCCACTCTGTGTCTCACTCTTTGTCCTATTATGTGTCACCATGTGTCTCACTCTGTGTTCCTTTCTTTGTCCCACTATATGTCCTCTGTTTCCCACTCTATGTCCCATTGTGTGTCCCACTCTATGTCCTATTATGTGTTCCCATATGTGTCTCACTGTGTCCCACTCTATGTCCCACTCTATGTCCTATTCTGTGTCAGGCAAAAAGTGTCTGTTATCACGTTCAACCGAGGACTTTTCCCCTTCTATTGGAATCTGATATTATATAGAGTAATACATGTTGCAACTGGCCCCCAGTCTCCTCCAATACTAAGGTATTGGGAGATACCTTCAATAGTTGCTTAAACATTAGGATATCAATTAAGAAATGTACCAGTTTATGAAAATATAACAAATCTCCCATGTTTTCTGAAATTGTTTCTACTTACTGATGTTAACAGTGAAGACATGGGTCTGTGCTGGAACTTCACACATATCACTATCTTTCACTGCGGACAGAATGGGTTCCCTGGCAACCGTACCTCTCTTCATATGCTATTAAATCCTTTGTGTCAGGAGGAGGAAAAATAACAATTTTATGGACCTGAATACTAAGAGTCTGCCTTTACTTTAAGGTGAGTGAACACTATGAAAACAAATATGCAGTGGTGTGTGAGTGATGGGGCTGTAGGTAAAAAGCCATTGAGGGGGCAGAAACCTGCACTCGCTCTCTGCTGCCATGTGTTTAGCCAGGAGCAATATCACACATGATTTAACCCCTGAGTCACTGGGAGGAAAGTCAAGGCCAGGGGGGAGTTACTGCTCTGTGTGTGTGTGTGTGTGTGTGTGTGTGTGTGTGTGTGTGTGTGTGTGTGTGTGTGTGTGTGTGTGTGTGTGTGTGTGTGTGTGTGTGTGTGTGTGTGTGTGTGTGTGTGTGTGTGTGTGTGTGTGTGTGTGTGTGTGTGTGTGTGTGTGTGTGTGTGTGTGTGTGTGTGTGTGTGTGTGTGTGTGTCTGCGTGTGTGTGCGTGTGTAGGTGTCTCCGGGTAGGCCTTGCTTCCTGTCTATTTTGCTTTAATCGTCTCTGACAGGCCATGTGTCAATACAACTGCTATGTTTGGAGCAGTTGGAGATGACTGCAGGTTGAGAGGGGAAAGTTGAATCCTGAGCAAAGCGGTGATGTGGAGGCTGTTACTGCGACAGGCCTCCTCTGTATATTTACAGAGTCATAGTGAACGACAGGGGCCGGAGTTTCAGAGGCGTAACAAGTTCAAATCCATTCATTCCTTTTCCACAGAAATGTGGGAATTCAGAGCAGTATTGTGCAGAGGATGCTGTGTTAGTTTCCTGGTTGCATGTAGTAGTGTTATGTTATGTTTGCATTTGATGAAACTGTGTCTTAATTGCAACTGTGTTGATATATTTCGTGCAGATTTTCAAAACACTCGCTGCCAAAAATTAAGGCTGATTTAGTCTTTTTTCAAACTGGATCATGGCGGCAGCTCTCTGTGGATTATGATTGCAACTAGATGGCTTAGATATACAATATTTCTATTCAGATAAACCACATATACCTCTGTCATTACAACATGCATCACTGCTCCCTTCTTCACTATCAGACATTTTCTTCTGTTCAATTACTTTAAAAACCTCTCTATTTATGTTAGATACTGTATTTTCTCATCACTGTTGTAAATAATGTGATTTTATTGACATACTCTGCTACATGGGGCATCGGTTGCACTTCTCTTCTTCCTTGGAGGAGGAACCCTCACATGTGGCTTCTCTCTAAGATTTCAAGGTCTCCCCAGACTGTTGAAGAAGCTGGAAGCTGGAAGGATATTTCTCCTCCCTGTTTACCACTGACCATTGCATTAGAGGTCCACAGCAGAGGTAATGAATCCATGAGTGGCAGTCTCCAGGTTTTTACTGCTTTAATATTTCCCTCATCTAATCACTGATTGAAACAGGCCTGAAATACAGATATGATCTCAGCTATTTGATTAGTTGTGAGTTACAGAGTATATATCTGAGCTCTGGGTTTGCACTGCATCAGGAACAATAATTAGGTTCTTGGTTCTATTTGTGTTTAACTGCAGGACATTTTAAGACAAGGTATAAATATCTCCCAAGCTGTTGAAGAAAGTGCTTGTTTCCCTGAGACTATTAACAGGGTCACGGCTAAGATTAATCTTACATCCACATAAAAATGGAATCTATATTATGCGTATAAGATATCAGAGAGGTGGAACAAAATATGCTCTGACCAAGCAGTGAACTATGAGGCTCCCTGCAGCACAGCAGAGGGGTCTGATCCCAAGTCTCCAAACTGCAAGCAGGAGCTGCTTCAAGGGACTTTTTAAATCTCTGCCCTCATACTTAATTATGAATGAAGCGCCCAGCTCTTATGGTCAGGGGTGACTTTAAGATATGTATAATCATAGTTTAGTTTGGGTTAGGGAAGGGTTAGGTGACTTTTACAAATATATAAACTTGGTATATATATATATAAATAAAACATAATGAAGAGTCAGATGGTAAATTACTCTAGTTCCTATTTGTCTGAAAAAGTTTATGTAATGTTAACAATTCATTACAACATGTATTCTAAATGGAGAATATCGTTTCTAAATAATAATTAATGAATATTCTATTGGATTTAATGAGGGCAGTTATTTCAAGAAAATGCTCTGAAAACAAACAACAGGTTATAAACTCAACACAACTTACTATCTTTTTTTACCTTTTCCCTTGTAAGCAGTAAAGCTTATATTCTCGAATGTACCCACTCTACTGCTGTGTGTGAACAGATTATTATTATTATTATTATTAGCTGGGACCTGGCATCTGTTTTGGTTTCCAAATGGACAGGTTGGATCCAGGAGGAAGTTAGGAAAGGTCAGACAGGCAGGGAAATAAATTAGCAGTTCCTCTTCGAGTTGATCAGGAGGACAATGTTTTGGGGCCACGGTGGGTTCAGAGGCGTAGGTGGGAACAGATCACGTAGCCGTCCTCTCCAAGCATTTCCTGACCTCCTGATCCCTAATGGAGGATGGCCAAATGGTCAGTTATCAGGGAGTCCAAAGACGAGAATGTATGTGTGACAAAGAGCTGTAAATAGTCCATAATCAGCAAATAAAGTCTGAATATAAGAGGCTATAGAGGTAGTGTAACAGCCTTAAAAATGAATGCACTTCAGATTCTCATTTTAACTGTTTCTTTAAGTCAGAAAACAATGAGAATAATGTCTGTTTTTCTTTTAAACCTTTTGAAGTCATTAAACAGCAATGTGAAAGATGAATGGAAGGCCAGCAGAGTGAATGTGAACAAAGAAAAACAAAGCAGTTTGGACCTTATTTTCATTCATCCCACCTCCACACCAGCGCAAAGGTTACAATATATTGTGTTGAAAGTTAGAGGTGGAGCGAGGCAGAGAAGTAGGAGAGAGAGTCAGAGTGAAACAGAAACACTGTTTGGCCATCCTCCATTAGGGATCAGGAGGTCAGGAAATGCTTGGAGAGGACGGCTACGTGATCTGTTCCCACCTACGCCTCTGAACCCACCGTGGCCCCAAAACATACAGCACTGCACCATGGGTGCCAATGTAGCACCCACCCTAGAACCACAGGTCTGCAGATGGGAAAGGGTGGAGGAGGTCAGAAGAAAGGGAAGGAGAGAGAGAGGGAGATAAACTTTACATCTTTGGCTCTCTTTGGTTTATTCTAACATTTGGTTCACAGACTACAGTTGAAGATTTTCCACAGAAGAATCTCTGTAAAGTAAATGATATGGCCAAAGGTTAAAGCTTCTAACCAAGAAGCAAATTATGGCTTTGATTTTATAATATTAATACCACAAAACCTTTTTGGATGGTAAAATTATACATTTTTTTAAACCATCTCTCAGAGTTATCAAATAGCTGTACTTTAATAGTTAGAATAGTTTATTCTGGAACAAACTCTCTCATTCTTTGTTTTATTGCTGAATTACACAAATATTTAGAGAATTTGGAGAGATAACTTGGGTCCAGCCGCTCCAGCAGAGCAGCAGTGTAAGGTGGTTATGTGTTGTGTAGCTTCAGTGTGGAGTGTTTGTTTGATTGAACTCCATTTACACTTTCATCCACAAAGTCTTCCAGGATCAAGGGCCAAATCCTTACTGACCCAGGAGATAGAACAAGGCTGTGGGTGTCTGTATGTTTGTGTGTGTGTAGGATGTTGACATATTCTGAATACCACAGAATCTGTTTCAATGAATTTTAGATGGGGATTCTTAGTCTTTTTTAAGATATCCCGTGGACTTAAATATAATTGTATAAGGATCTTAAAATGTGGAATCATATGCCATCTATCACTCAAAATTGGATACTCAAATCTGAGTATTAAAATCTGGATTTGGCCAAATGAATTTGAATAATATTTTAATTATCAATTATTTTGAGTGTCTGACTAGGTAAAGCTCTTTGAGTGGTCCTCAGAAAGGGAAAACTGTATATAAATACAGACCATTTACTATCACCACCTAGAACATCTATTATTTCAGATGAAACCCTAGGGTTTGATATATTTTATCACTCAACCTTTCTTCGACTGTCACAATGACCATGTTACATTTTTTATTCGCTGCAGATGCAACATCTTGATTGGCAACTTCGGTAAGGTATTGAAACTGATGTAGAAATATAAACTCTATTTCCTTCTGTTGTTTTCATAAATTGTTTTTAACTAAATTCAAGACACCACAGTCACATCTGTATTCAGGTCTGTCTTTGCATCTATCGACATGCATTACCAACTTGGAAGTGATCTCATCAGTCACTGTGAACACACTTTCACATATAAGTCATTAGACTTTACATTGAGGTTTATATAAGCATTTAGGGCCCTATATAAAAAAGATATGCAGAATGTACGCCTACATTATAGAAACACAATAACTTTGTTGTTTCATAATGGTTGATCCCTCCTACATGTGTAATGACCATGAATAAGTAATTTCCCCTTATCACCCATTTCCTATATTGTTTGTGCCATAACCCAGACCAGCAAGTATCTACGAAAAAAACAAACAGACCTAAAAACAAACTTGAACAAACATCAGTGGGAAACCTATTATTATCAGCTACTTTGACGTTATACCCACCATACGTTGCCCTGGAACTAACCATAGATTTGCTGCATGTAGTTCCTGCAGTTCCTCATGAAAGACTCAATTTAAAGTCTGAATTTCTGCTTTTCCATTCTTGTGTTGTGTAGTGTACAAGGGGTAGCCAGGAGCAATCAAATAGGAACGCACAGATGGATTTCTTACTTGTCAGACATTTTGACCTGCCATCTTCAGGCCCTTGCACAGTTGTATTATAGCCACATGTCCATTTCTGAAATGTAGCTCTCTTTTGTCAAATGGCAAAAACAGTGAGAGTGAAACCATGTCATAGCCAAAAAATAGCAACTTGTTTCTCCCTTGTTAGCATTGTGAAACCAAACAAACTTCTACTTCCTCTGTGACAATAGCCTGACCGATCTGGAGGAGCAGAGCAGTGTGTGCCTGACGTTTTACACTCATTCAGCATCATCTCAGTGAACTTACCACAGCAGCTCTGTTGCTGTTATTGTATTCCTTTCAGTGTTAATTCCCTTGTAACTATCTTGCCCCAGTCATTATGTGCCTGAAACGGTGTCAGCTAGACTGCTCTCCCAAACCGAACTATTACCTGTGAGTTTATCAGCTTACATTTCATCCAATAAGCCTGTAGTCCTCCAGCGTTTTCTGTCCCTCAGTGGTGCCTCTGGTATGCCTAAAAACAATGGCTCAGTGTGTGTATGTGCTCAGTTCCGCTCAATGCTTCCTCCTCTTGCACTTGTTGATGAATAAAGAATGAAGTGCTGAGCCCATCACCACAGGGGAGAGATTCCCTTAGCAGGTCTTCCCACACACACTGAGTGCAACTTGTACCTGGCTGAACACACACACATACACACACACACATTATTACAGTCGCTCCATTGCTAAAGCTCCCCTGAGCCTACTTGTTGGTCCGTAGTACATCACTTCATTTGACCATTTAAATAATCCCCAGGATGCATCAGAGAGACAGTGCAGCATCCGCATAATTACCCCCTGAGAGCAGGCTGCAACTGAGCACCACATCAGTGTGTGTGTGTTGTGATTGTGTGTGAGCATGTTTATATATATATTTTTTCCTCTGAGTGAGTGTATCTCTAAATACATATGTAAATGCCTGTGTAAGCAGTCTGGTAGAGTATGTCCATGGCTCTGTGTGTGTGTGTGTGTGTGTGTGTGTGTGTGTGTGTGTGTGTGTGTGTGTGTGTGTGTGTGTGTGTGTGTGTGTGTGTGTGTGTGTGTGTGTGTGTGGTGTGTGTGTGTGTGTGTGTGTGTGTGTGTGTGTGTGTGTGTGTGTGTGTGTGTGTGTGTGATTTAAAGGATCATAATTTCTCTCAAACAAGTTTTGGAGAACAGAAACAAACAGTGGCTTCTGTTGATTTTCTTTGGTTGAGGTGACCCCATTAGAAATATGCATCATAAGAAAATATTCTGTAGTTAAAATGTGCATAACAACTGATATGATTCAAGCTAATCTGGTTAACCTATTCCATAGGCCCTTGTAATTGTGGTCAATGGGGTAGGGTAATTTGGGGGCTTTGGGGGATTTCAACACTAAGCATAATGTTGCCATGGAGTCACTTAGCTGTGGGCTACAGCTTGTGCCCTGCCTTTCTGTTACCCTATATTTGTTTACATTCAATCACATTGGCACCATTTAAAGGCATTCCGATTGATCATTTCAGTAGAGAACTACCACTGTATTACTTTGCTTCTAAAGGAAGTTTAAATACAAAAAGATCCATGGTGATATTCACTGATGCTTACTGAAGCTACATCCATGCTGAGCTTTTCAAAGAAAAACAAGATTTAGCCTTGTATGACTTTTAATCCCGACCATATACTTCCAGGACTAAATGCATATCACATGACAACCCACCTATGTTTGGCATTTGGAGTGCAAACAGATGACATTGGTTGTTTGTTTCAAAACATCTGTTACCAAAGAGAACAGGGTCAGCAACACTTGTAATTGATTATCCATCGGGCGTTCTCCACTGGTAGCCAAGGCTAATGCCATTTTTTTTCCCTCCGGAAAGGTTTTATACGACAGGAGCCTGACTGAAATGACCCAGTCTCTCCACAGTGAAAAATCTCTCTGGTCTGTATGAACATCTAATCAGGAGCTGACTTAAATTAGGCATTTTTCAAATTTCACTAATTAAATATTGGCCTCTCAGCTCCCTCATCAGAAAACCTCTCGTGAATGTTGAGGGCCCATATTAACTGTCATTTAAAGAGTTTTCGGAAGGTTGACAGATGAGTCCAACTCCTGTCTGTCATTCTGACGGATTACAAAATAATTACCGTCACTGCAATGGCATTGCTCACACAATCTGTCTCAAACTAAACAGCATAGTGCTTAGGGATAGTTTTTTTCTAGGTACACAAGAACATGACATAAATTAGAATTTACAAGCAGAGTAAATTTAATTCCTGTGTCCTAAAACATACCTGCACAAGTGGTAATACTCTTATATACCCAGAATACACTGCAGCCCTGAGCACTTCTGACTGGTAAAAATCAAGGCAATACCAGACTAAACCCATGTGTCCCCTACTTGCTGCCTACAGTTTTTGGCTGAACTGAGCCAGCGGATCTTCCGACCCCGTGGCTTCATACAGGCATCATCTCCTGTAAGAAATAATCACAGTTAGTGGACCCTATCACTGTACTTAAACAGAAATATTTCCAAGTACCTTTAAATACCATCTCCTATATGAACCATTTGATCCCTCCTCCGTACACTACAACACTAAGCAAAACTTGGTTTCCAAAAATCCAATGTTGCTTGCTATAGAATGTAGAATGTCAAACCCCACAGATATAGGATATCGTTTTCAGCCCTGTTTGTGAATGTGTGTGCAGCTGCTTTAAGACATGGACTGAGATCATCTGGACATTCTCTGGAGGGGTTTATGTGGGAACCCAAATGTCCAATCCTCCCGACTTTCCCAGAGTTCCCCGTAGTAAAAAGTCCAGAGAATATCGCCAGGAGCCGATATAAGAGCACAGCAAGAGATCCTCCTCAAGGGCGTGTTGATCCCCAAAAAATTGGCAGTTGCTAAATGCTGTGTAAACTCTTCAGAGACAGAGGCTCAGTGACAGGTCACAGGGTCAGCGCTGGAAATATAATCAGAGTCTGCAACAAATCAAGCCAATCAGAGTGCAGGACAGGGTTAAGGTGATGAAACTACACGTCGTTGTGGGATGCGTAGTTGTGTCTTTAATCAGGGAAAATTAACAATAACCATGGGTGTCAGGGACAGGGTAACACACTGAGTGCAGCATATTTTAAATGTATTGGAAAACTGAACAGCTGTCAGGTTTAGGTCAGGCTTGGTCAGTTTTCTCTTGGGCTCGGGTCAGATTCAGACGGAAAAGTACAGCTCCTTACTCTATTTCTATCCAAGAAGAGACAGACAATAATTCAGATTCACACCCTTTACATGTGTTTATTGTGATTGGTGAGTAACGTTAAATGCAAAAAATGTATTTACTTTGGTTAGAACAGTAGCTAGTTCTCCTCTGTACATCAATTTTGCATGTATCCTTCCAGAAAAGGAGCCCCCTGTACCTCCCAGTCTAAATCAGTTAACTAAATAAGTATTTTAAGAAAAAAGAACAATGATGGAAATCAAAGCACTACAGCTACTTCCAATAGCATTTCATTAAAAAACGTTGAATACTCCTTCAATACTCCTTAACTCCATTACACTGCAAAAGACAAGTGAAACTTTTCCCCCTCCTTCACTCCTCCAGCCCCATACGGCCATATGCTGTTTCCTCGGAGGGAAGCTTTTAGCATTTGAAATCACGATGGCTGGGCTCACTATCCTTTTGACAGGCCCCTGTCAATCATGCTGACTGATGGACGGCCCGTATTAGCATAACATCTGCTCCACTTGATCTTTCTGCGGCGAGATGACACATTTTCACACAAAGCTTCACTTTCTGCGATTACCAGGAGGCCATCATTGGTCGACGTACACTTCTAATGGTGATCACTTTTTTATGGAAATAAGTAAGTTGTTGTGTTTCAGCCTAGAAGTTGAGGGAATAGGGATGAATGGAAACTTATGGAGAGGGATTGTGAACGGGCCAATTACAATTTGAGCAAGACAGCTGCAATTAACTTGGGAAACAATGCACTGCTACATATGCAGCAGTTTGTTTAAATAGTTATTCTATGCAGAGATGTTTACATGCATGTGGGTGATTTATGCTCTGTGGAAACTTGATTGCACACATTAGTTTATGCCGGTGTGTGCGTGTGTGATTGTGTGTGTGTGTGTTTGTGGGTGTGTGTGTGTATGCGGAGACTCTCCTCCTGAGCAGGGATTAGCTAAACAGCATCTGGATGCTCACTAATTGGCTCTGCTCTCCACACAACCATGAAAAAATAACACACCTCACCTCCTTGTGTTTGTGTGTGTGTGTGTTTCACATTTAAAGTGCATCTTGTGCCAGTAATTGGGGATTACCATGGTAATATGGTAAACCATGCTCACATGAATTAGTTGGATAAATAGCATAGAATTGTTGGAAGTGTCTCAATGGTCACTTCTGGCACTTGCTCGAAACTGCTGTATTTCTTGGCATCTGTATTCATCCTCTTTTCTGCCGATTAACCTGGTCTCTGCTGTTGCTATTGTCATCTGGTATGTAGCATTGCCACAACAATATAATGGTCCTGCTGCCATTATTATTATTATTATGCACTAGTTGCCGTAGTCAAGGGCTAGACATACATCACATCATATAAGCAGTGAAGGACACAGAGACGGAGATGTGGAGAGCACTGCATGATGCATTTCCCACTTGTATATAATTTATGTTTATTATATGTAAATTTACATTTCAATGAACACAGTCATCTTTGCAATAGGAACTAAGTAAGAAAAATGTATGCAGGGAATAGAGGGAACATGAGTCAGACCAGTCAGCGAGATCATATTTACTATCCCTTCCCCAAGTTCAGACCGATTTCCATCTGAAATTCCCTAAAATGTTGGAAACTGGTCTTGCCAATCACAGGTATTTATTTTAAATGGCACGGGACTGATTGAAATGATGCAATGACGATGAGGAGCATGGCTGAAGCATTTGTAACCACCAAGACAGCTGCTGATGTGGAGAGGTGTCTTGAACAGCACACATTTCACAGCCTGATAGTCTGTAGGTCTAACCAATGCATCCGTGGCCTGTCATGGGTGAGAGGTGGTCGCAGTTAATCACAAAGTTGACGCATGGGTCGAACCATTCATGCGTCTTTCACCTGTGGGAGTGTGTGGAGGAATCCCTCAACACAGCACATTGACCCTGAATGCAACACAATCTTTTCTACTCTACACAGTTCACAAGTCCAAGTTAAACATTTAAGCTTATTCAGATCCATGAACATTAGGGGCTGTTACAGTTATCGAACCACTCAGGAGCAGACCCCTCGTCTCTACAGTCGAAGTCAGGAGGAAAGCACCTGGAGCTGCGGACCGGTATATGCTCATCTGACTGGTCGACTTGACTATCAATGGTACCATGAGTGCCCTGTACACATTCTATAAAGGAACACTGTTGTTACTGTAGCCACACAGACATTTTACTTACCTGAGTTGTTGGTTTATGAAGATCTTTAGTAAAAACCTCGAACAGATAAATTCAGTTTTTCGATGTTTGAACTGGATTGAACTGGACTGTGTTGGGTTTGTGAGGGAGACTGAAACAGACATTGTAAATATACAGATTGAACTCTTGAAGTTACGACTTAACTTATGTTAACTTTGGTTATTTGTATTTATGTACATTTATATAAAGTCAAATCAAACATGTTCTTTAGTGTTCTTCTCTTTTCTGTTCCAAATGGTGTTTTAATAAAGCCCAGAAATTTTGACCCCACTTTTTGTTACACACCCACTACATTATTGTGTTTTTATGTTTTATGTTCATGTATGCACCGTTTTTACCAAAGAAATTTCCAGGTAGGCGTAAACCTACTTGGCAATAAATCCTTTCTGATTCTGATTCTGATTTAAGCTGCACTGATTTATTTCACTTTCTGATCACTAAACATGAGCTGTTTTCAGACATGAACTCCAGAGTGTCTGCACATTTGTGTCCGGACTTTCTTTGGAGTGGCCTTCCACACAAGAAGAACTAAGCAGGAGATCCTCCTTTCGTTCACAACATAAAAATCTCTGAATACATGAGGGGTGGCAGGGAAACACTGACACTGCAATCATCCTGAATCACCTTTTCCATCCTGAGATAGTTTTTCTTTTTTTGAATGTTTAAATCCATTACGTGTTAAAACACGACGTGCACACTCACTTGTTGTGAGTCCTCCTGATAATCCTGCTGTATTATTACGTGGGCTCACAAAGAAAAGATCAACCTTTTTTAAATAAAGATAAAATTAATAAAGCTCAATTTTAGCTCAAACTCCAATGTCTTGTCTTTGCTAGTTTTACACTGACTGAGTTGTCATTTTCACCAAGTACTCGTATTGTTAACAGTCTCATACGTTGCCTGTCACATTATTAAAATAAAGCATTGATTCGTTATCATAAAGAAGTAACCATTTATACTCTTGGTTTGTGTAAAGGGTTTATAAACCGTGGGCTGGGATATGTAAACCAAGAGTTTACTTTTACTACGTGTTCTTAGTCCTCAGCTGACCCCTGAACAGAACTAAAACCAAACAAACAAACAGCAACAGGACAAAACCCAAAGTTGATGTTTATATTAGTGGAATTTACAGTGGTTTCTCAAAGAGCAAACAGATGAACAGACAAACACGCCATCAGGCTGTGCGGAACACTCAATTGACAGACATTACTTGTGATTTTGTGGCCATAAAATCAAGGAAGATGGTGATGTTGTATCAGCTTCAGCGACATCAAGAGGTGTCCCACACACACACAACACACAACACACAGACCCACACACACACAAAGTCACCTATAAACTGATCACCAGCAACCGCATCTCATTTCCACTGTGTTTCCTCCTGACCCAAATAAGTCCAACAATCAATTTTTGTTTGTTAAGCATGCTAACCCCCACCCTGTCACCCCCATCCCACCACCAACCTATTCTTCTCTATCTATTTCTTTATTAATGTGTCATCCGTGCATGATCCTTTTAGGAAGAGCCTTCTCTGATTCGATTAGATGGGGTTTCATTATGCTAATGGTGGATTAGGCTACGAGGGGGATCAGAGGGGATGGTTGTGCCTAATTCTACCACCGTCGCAGTACGACACAAAGGATATATGCGTTCAGTGTACGGTGTCGATGGTTTGTGTGCATGTGTGAGTTTGTGTTCTGACACCCACCTAGCCAAATGGCTAGGTGGGTGTGCGTGTGTGTGTGTGTGTGTGTGGGGGTGCATGTTATGAATTTTGCCAGTGGCTCTGTGAATGTCATCACTCACTAATCTTCAGTGCACATGTTAGTAGCAGGACACACTTCAAATGGTATTATGGTGATGAAGACTCCACTCCCGCATATGAAATTTACATATACATACCGGTTGTATGTTGTTTACTTCACTCTGTAGCCTGTGGAGTAATGTATGAATTTGACTGTGTGTGGTCGGTGAAGCAAGAGCTACCTACATGTTACATTAAATTGGGTTGAAACACAGCACTGTGATTTTTGGTCAAAGAGGACATGATGCTACAGCAAAATCTGAGCATTAAGCTCAATCCTAAAACAGTGAGTAGAAAAATATATATAACTGAAGATAAATCAAGTGGTGCAGTCAAGAGGCATAAAAAAACTTAACGTGATATGTATATATATAATATATTATTGTAAAGGAAATACAAATATTTTCAGCAGTGGAAGTTGTAAGCTGTAGTCAATCAAATCTTAAATGAGCAACTTGGATTCATACAGTTTTGTTTTGATCTTGGATAAACACATGGAAACACTTTGGTATTAACACTTGTGCCGTGGACATGTTATATTAATTATATGTTGTGTTCATTTGTGCACAAAAACAAGTGAAATCATTTAGGGAATTATGGATTCAGTAATCTGTGCACATCTACCACAGTTATTTTGTTCTTCTCAGTGAGTGGCTACATCTCTTATATGCATGTCACTGAGTGACACAACAAACTCAACAGACTTCAACAGCACACTTTGAAAAAAGAAGATCACAGCTCAGATACTGACATTTCAGAGTCTGTTTAACTTCTAACCAGCTATCTGCTCACATTAGGAATGTCAAAATTAACCACTTCTTCTTATTACAATCAATGTGGCATAATTCCTGTGTTGGGAACACGACAGATGCACACAGTTATGTTTCATTGAGGAACCTCTGATAGGAGTAATCATGACATAAGGAACAGCCGCTTGTGATAGAAGGAAGCCCTGTTCAGACCTGGTTTTAAGGGATATTTCAACCCAAACATGTAAATTCACTGTATATATTAATTACTATGCCGATGAAGGAGTGAGTGAAATGTTGAGTCCACAAAACACTTTAGGAGTCTCAGATGTAAACAGTGCTGTAGCCGTTTCCAGCAGACACTTGGATGACACCACACGAACAGTATGGAGGCATTTTCTTCTGTTTATTATGTGTGAAGGAGGGGTCACTTTGGCTGAAACACTGTCTACTCCTGAGACTCCAAAAGGGTTTTGTGGACTCTAACACTTCACTTACATTTTTGGGTGAACTATCGCTTTAACCCTTCATCCAGAGAGATCCTATCACAAGTTGAAAGCTCTAAGTCTCACCTGAAATTAGAATGTTTCTCCTGTTACCACATGTAATTGGCTGTAGGACTGGATGTCTTGCGGCTTTAAAATACACAAAAGTTGTACCCATTTGGTGGATAGTGTTCATTTTGTGGTGGTGTCCACACATAAAGTGTAAAACTGAAATACTGAAACTTCAGTAACACATCCCTTGTAACTTTCTCATGCATTTGGTTTGTAGAGTAAGGTTGTTTTGTCAATCAATTATTATTTGTATAGTCCATATACACAAATCACAATTTGTCTCATAGGGCTAAACAATGTGTGACATCCTCTGCCCTTAAACCTCAACAAGAGTAAGAAAACACTTAACCCCAAAACAACTATTAACAGGGGAAATAAAGGAGGAAACCTCAGACAGAGCCACATCAGAGGGATCCCTCTCCTAGGACGGACACAAGTGCAATAGATGCCACTTATAACTGAGAACATCAGCAAAATAACCGTATTCACAGCATTGATTATAAGAAACAGTGTATTAATGTAATATCTATGCATTACGTATTTATACCAAAAGTTATAAGCAACTTAAAGTAAATAAAATGCAGCAATAATGCAATAAAAACCAACAAGGCTGAGCCTTACTACATGTGTGACAACAACTGATATTGGTGGATGTTCAGTATCATCAGCAGCTTTCTCACTGTGGTTTCTTCTTTCTTTCACTAATAGAAACTGCTGGTGAACAGCAAATCTCCTCCCTAAAAAACATATATAAATATATATAAAATCCTGCAAAAAAAAAGTTAAAAGTGCTTTACTCTTTTTTAAGAAATTGGATGTTGCTTTGGAGAAATAAAAATGATGACGATAACACCCATGAACTTTAAAGATTAGCTTTAAAAATACAAAAACCATATGTTTTGCACCGAAGGATTTAAAAAGCTTTAAAAATAACAAGGCAAGATTCATCTTTCCTATTGAAAACACGTTTTGACAAGTTTGTTATTCAGGTTGGAAAATAAATGATTTATCCCTTCCAGGACAATATGTTTGTGTGAATTTTAATCTTTTTTTTATTTCTTTTGTTGCTCTCGCTAATTTTTTTTGATCTCAAGAGAAATCTGACCTCAACGGGGAGTTCATTAATATTCCTAATGGCAGGCCCATTGTCTTGATTGCCTGACCTGGTGAATAAGGCCAGGCTCCCACAGCTCACAGACAGCAACGGCCTTAACCATGCAAGGCACAGCGCCCGGTAAGTTTACAGTCCTCATGTACGACACAATCTGTGCCGTTCCCCCGCTGCAATTATCAAAGTGCCTGTCAGCCTCCAAATTGAGGACTACATCTTAATTCAGTGAAATGGCATTTCAGTGACAGAGGCTGGAGCCGTGCCAGATTATGGATTAAAGTAATCAGACAGGTCAAGAGGGGTGGGGGAGGGGGACGGGGCAGAAAAGAAAGCAATCACAAAACAAGCTTAGGATTGTTACTGATTATGCTTTTATTTTTTGTATAATAGCTTGCCAACCTGCTACTGACAATGATAGACTAATCCCTGCATGTTGTTTCCCTACAGGTTCTACCATCCCTGCTCACTGTGTCACCAGTCCTCTCCTTCATGTGGACAGGAATCCACACTGTGTCCACTTCCAGGTTTGAACTGGAGAAATAATAGTGCTTTTACAATCTACTGTAGATGTGCTGGCTAAATTGCATTATTGACCCGAACAGAAAAATATGTAGTGGGGCTGAATCGAAACCAGTGATTGCAAATTGTAGCATATTCTTTTTTTATATCAACTGAAGAGAAAGTTCCCTGTAAATTGACAGTGAAGAAAGTTAGACGGTGAAGTACTCACAGCTAGAGACGAGGGTAGGCCTATGTATATTTTCACTTCATACACAACCTTTACAAAAGCTGTTCAGCAGCTGAGAGGCTCTTTGAAGGGTCACAGTTTGAGCCATTTGGTTCCATAAGAATAATGAAGTCTTACAGAGCAGCAGCAGCGACAGCAGCTCAACTAAAGAAAGACTTTGATGCACACACTCTATAGGATCAAAAACACGGAGATCTGAAGCCACCATCTTCAGCATCCATAGGCATGCACTCCTCTCTGCAGTCCCTGCCTATTTTCTTCGGAGGAGGTGCATGTGTGAAGGCAAATGTTCGAGTGAGACACTCCATAGTTTCTAGGACTTTCTCTGCCTGACCTCCTAGTGTAATGTCCGTAACGAATCCAGGAGAAGTCGATGTATGAGCACAGCAGGGGACGTTAGTCGGGGGTAGTTTGATCTGCCTTCTAACACGCGACAGACTGACCTAAACAAAATAAAAATAACGAGAGACAGTGGTGGCCCACGCGTAGAATAAACTGACTTAAATGTCAAGTCAATTGATCTCTGCAGCGGAATTAATACGTCACTTCCCGCCTCTGCCTGCCTTCCCCCAGAACCTCCCGCTGTGATAAAATTTGTAGGCAATTCTCTTGATTTTACCAGAAGGTCATGTCTGACTTTCAGTCATTTTCATTCAGTGACAGCAAGTGTGTTACACATTGTTTTATTTTTTACATTTTTAATGAAGAATTCTTTCTTATTTAGGGAAGTGTCCTCTTTGAGTGTGTGCATGTGTGGATTTGATAAATGTGAGGGAACTGTTGGGCCATTCTACTTTATATCTGTACCTTTATTTGGTCAAGCCTCATCTGTGTACAACCTGAACACATTTCAATTCAGGTGTAAATGGGGTTAAATGTCACTTTAGCACTGAATGACAACATAGCAGGAACCGGATTTAATGTTTTCCAACACAATCCTGTGTATACACCGTCTTCTTCACTTTTTATTGTATTTGTCCTTTATGTAAACCGTAACACCAAACACACTTATTTTTGTTCTCTATAAATATGCAGAGAGAATGAGTCATTGACAACAACAGAGATCTTCCTAGTGTGGTGGTCTGTCTGGTGTTCTCTCCATCCCTCAGTGGACGGGCTTCAGGCTGTCACATGTCACATCGCTGTCTCCTCGCCTCTGTCCCACTTACAGTAACATCCTTCCACATCCTCTCTCTGTTCACATCTGTCGGGCCAGGTTTCTGTCTCTTCTTTCACTGTCTACCTGGCTCACTGTCATGTAATGTCTGTCTCACTTTTTCTTTTAATTTGAACTGCCCTGCTGTTTCAGTGGCACATCACTAAATCAATGTAGCAGTGGCCCCCACCTCCAAACCCCTCTCAGCATGTATTGGGTTTAGTGGTTTTAGTAAAGGGGACCTTGTGGGAGTTATTAATTACTTCTGCTTTACTTGATGTTTGCAGACGTTTGTTAGCGGTTCTCTCCACCGCTCCTCTTTTTGGTCTTGGTTCTCAGATCATTCACATCTCAGGTCTCTGGCACAACATTGCACCTCACATCTTTTACACCTGCGTCCAGATGTGAGATATGGCCACCTGCCAGACCGTATGATAGAAGATTAGGTTCACCCAGTCAAAGGTGGGGCACTAGAATGATGGAAGGATAGAACGCTCGAGGAGGCTTCCTCTTATGACTGTCAACCAGCTGTTTGCAGAGCACGACATGGAATATCTTGGCTTTTAGATCTGCAGTAACCAGTGAAACAGCCAGAACACAGAGTCGAGTTCTGAGGAGTCGTAGCCATCTCTCTCACCCATTTGTCTTTGCTCGCTCGCCCCGCCAGCCAGTGGAATAGAGACCTTGCTTCATCATCAGCTCCTGCTTCCTCTCTTCTCATCCTCAGTAGAGTATATCTGGATGTTGATTTTTTTTTATCGTTCTTCATTTCATCATTGCTCCATTTTTATATTTATTACTTTTACCATTGAATGAATATACTCTGTTGCTTGACACTAAAAAGAGCCACTCTGTGGTAATTTGTTTTAGTAACCTCTCCTAATTATTTAATCAGATCTATGCTTTATTAAAACAATATTGAAAAAATTGCTTTATCTCTTGTTTTTGCACATTTGAATGCTCCATATAGCTCTGCTTCGGTTTACTCTGAGTACTCTGGCTTCCTTCCACAGTTCACAGAGATTTTATCTATATTAGAAAATGTGGTTTGTCAAAATATTCTGCGACGATGTTGGAAAAACAGATGATGATACTAAACATAAAATTAAAATGTAAATGGACAATGTATTTTAATATCTAATTCTGCAATACAATATCTGGGTATAATCTATGTTTATACTGTATAACATTGACCTATTGTTCTTTTAACATCTCAGACTGAATCAGAGTACGTAATGTTAAAATAATGTTAAAACATTTTAAATTATGTATGATTTGCGTTCAATACAGTTCATACTCTTTTGAGATATTGGGTGAGGTAGGGTAGAGGGCAGATTGTCTCACATTTAGATGTTTGATCCAAGAAATGTTAAAATGTGTAAAATAAGATCCAGCTC
Source organism: Pseudopleuronectes americanus (assembly GCA_038501795.1). Taxonomy (NCBI): domain Eukaryota; kingdom Metazoa; phylum Chordata; class Actinopteri; order Pleuronectiformes; family Pleuronectidae; genus Pseudopleuronectes; species Pseudopleuronectes americanus. The sequence continues at coordinate 1,914,184 of CM076723.1, forward strand.
ACATACTCTCTCCTGTAATTTGTGTGCCGTCCCCTATCCGCCACTGCTGCCCCCCCTCCTCTCTTCTCTTTCTTTCAGGTAACACGTCTATGTTTTACTCTGCCCGTCCTCTCATGTCAGTATGGATGCTGACGTGGCCTCTGATGAGCTGGTTCAGTCCTCTGCATGCACGGGAGGTGGTTGATGCTTTGCAAAATCCCATGTTTAATTACAATGAGTAAATGGAGGGCATAGAGTGAGTTTGCCAGGGCAAGACAGCATGTGTGGTTGTGTGCAGGTGAGGCCCATAAGAAGAATGCATAGAATTGTAGCCAGTTCCTCTACATATATTTGTAGTCAAGTTAAAACACATTTAAAATCAGCAGTGATGGAGCAACCACCTGACACTTCAATTGGTCATTTTCTGTGTGACTCCTGACAACACACACACACATTGCTTACTCATAACAATGTCCTAATAATGTCTAGGCATGCAACAGCTAAGCTTCTGTGTAGCAAGTGTTGAATTCAAATGGACGGCAACAGTCTTGGAGGGCAAATGAGCGACAAGCAAGAACAAAAAAACATTAGTAGCTTGAAAGGCATTAAGAGACTTTGAAGGTTTGACTAAATTAGAGAGGATAATGAATTTCAAAAGGCTGTTTGTTTGTGTATGTAGGGGATGCAGTGAGTCTTAACACCACTAGGGGGTTGTGGAAACCACGCTGGAGAAAACCGTAGAATGTTATCCCTCTGTGAGTGTGTGTGTGTGTGTGTGTGTGTGTGTGTTTGTGTGTGTGTGGGTGATGTCAGTCAAGCAGATCCAGGGTCAGTAGAATGGAAGAGTAGTCTGTCGGATCAGGATGGAGGCGCTTGTCTTAGAGCAGCCTGTACACCAGAAGTCCTCGGAGACCAAAGCGATGCATCCTGTTCTTAGCTGTGGGGGAGTTGAAAGCTGAGAGTCGGAGTGGAGCTCTGCAGCAGCAGCAGCATGCGAGCCACCAGACAGTGTTGGAGGAGGTACAACACTGCAGCACAGGGAAGATATATGACAGAAGAGAACTGAGAGGAGCAACATCAGGCGTCAAGTACTGTTTCAGATTTCAGATTGAAAACAATGGGGTTAAAAATCTCAATTTGTCAAATAAGCATCCTTTATTTGGGTGACCAATGCCTATAGCACACCACCTCCTCTTATTCTCATGAATCTGCAAACAGTTTGCTGGGCTAGGAGGAGAGAGCAGGATAAGTTTGAAAGTATAGAGGAAGGGAGATACAGCTACGGGCTGAGGCAGCAGCCGCCCCCTCTCTCGCAGCGTTACCTGCAGGCAATGAATCAACATCAACAGCAGAGGGAGGAGGACGGAGTAGAGGAGCGATACTGACTGATGTGTTCTTTATTCCACTTCACTCAGTGTTTTCATATCAGGGATATTAGGTACTTTATTGACATTTTGCATTAGTTTCCTGAGATATATTGTTGAGTTAAATCAGTGCTGCAGTAAATTGTTGCTGCTCTAGTGAGAAATGTTATTTATACTATTAAGTAAGATGAAACAATAAGAATAATAATAAAGAAAAGTATAAGGTGTTCTGTACTGTTAAGATCTTTGAATGACTTGAAAAGCATTGTATAAAAACAGACCATTTAATGAATTGATAAGATATATTTAACATTCTATAGCTGCCCCTGCTGTCTCGCACTACTACCTAAACATATACCCCTTGGAGAACCAAACCCTGCATTCAAGCACATACTAACAGTCACTTACCAGAAGAAGCCCGAGCCATCGGCATCTCTCAGATTAATTGGTGTCATTTCAATTGTGAGTGTGGGTCTGCACAATGGCTAAGGAAAACAAAGGAACTGTATATAGACACATCAATAATTGTTTATTTTGCAGCGGGTCATATTCTCAGTGCAATAATGAACAATGTTATCGCACATTGCAGTTTTTCCTCCAATCTTGCTGGCTGACGAATGGACATTGAGAAAATCACAAGTCAATGTCACACTGAAATACAAATAAAAAGACACTGGTCAGTGGTAGGACTTGAGACTGGGGACAGAATAAAATGGAATCAAAAGAGAATTCAAATCCATTTTTTATTACACTGGTAACATGAGTTGTCTTTTTCCCCCTTTTAAAAGTTTGGTTTTTTATTTCCAGAAAGATTGGATTCGGTGACCTCCATAAGGGAATAGAACTAGACACATTGACTGATTCCAGATCAGGTCATAAAAGCTGCAACACTACTGACTTCTGTGGTATAATTCTGAAACGGGTCCAAGAGGACAACAAGATTTGTATCCACACTGTGTGAGATCATGGACTAAGCATATGGATCAGACTAGTGACAGACTAATTCGATTTAGAAGGACAAATACAATTAGTGCAAATTTGTTTTCATTCTGGTAAAAAAAAGCTCTCCTTACTTCTGCATTGAATGTCAGTTAAAAAGGTTCCTCGGGGTCTGGGAGGAAATACTGCGTCATCTGTGTGTCAAAACAGTGATCCAGCATATTGTATTTCTCAAAGACAGTGCCAAGGGGAAGCATGTAAAGTGAAGTATGGTGAATGCCACATTATTGGGAGCGGCGGATGAAGAACAGTTTCCTATTCTAACTGAAAAGGTTTTATCGCTCAGGTAAGTGGGAAACCATTTCAAGACTGATCCCTGTGGAACAACTTCGCCCTCCAGGCGGTTACAAAAGAATGTCACGGTCGACTGTATCAAATCTCGCGCTGAGATCGAGCAGAAGTAAAATGGCACCTGAACCAGAGTTGACAGAGAGAAGGGTGTCCTTTTGTACATAGCTCTGAAACCCAAGTGGAATACTTCAAGTATATTGATGTTGGAAGTATTTAAATAAGGAGACCTGCGGATGAACACTTTATTAAACATAGAAAAAAATAGTAATTTAGATAAACACCATTTACTATAAGGTTCTAGTCAGGATTTTTTAAACTGGAATTAATGGATATCTTTGTTTCCTAAACACTGTAACAACTATAATTCTTATGTTAAAGGGGTACATGTTGATGAAAAGTTGTTGAAAGTGATACTGCAGTTTAATGTCTGTGGACATAAAGCCATCTTCAGACATGAACTGGAATTTTCCAACAATAGATTCTCCAGTTGGACGAATTCTCGACAGAGCTCTCCAAAGTGTTCAGGTGAGCGGTGGCGCCGGAGGCAGGACATTACACATACATTTTGCTGTAGAGATCACACTTTTGTAGTTTCAGGAGTAAACAGTGTTGCAGGTGTATTAGTGTCATTATGATTCAAGACGTTATTGTCAGGTGCACAACAATTATATTTAGCAGTCACTGGCAATTAAATGCTTGGGTCACAAACTCTCTTCTAGCATTGCTCAAAATATTACACAAGCAAAAAATATATATTTATGTATATATACATTATATAAAAAATATATACACCTAAAAAATAGCCTAATAGTAGTGGATTTGAAATACACTTTAAAAGGGGCCTTTCAAGTGATGTGGACACATCCTGTGAAAACAGGTTTTTCTTATGATGATTGGACCAATAGTTTCTGATGAGGGTCTATTTATATGAGAAAGTTTTTTCCTTTTGGTTTAACATATCAGCATAGAGAAGATAAAACTAGATGGTGGAAAGACTGAAGTGACTGTCTCAGTGTGTTGGTGGTTGCAGGCTTTTACAGTTAAATTCTGGAGTGCTCTCAGTGTTCCAGGCTTCTTTTGAGCTCCTAGCTGCTGAAAAGCCAAAGTGTTGTGATGTGGAATGTTGCTTTACACTGCAGAGGCAATAAGTGGTTCAACACTATGGGTCACAGCCATGACACCGAAGTGGTTGGGTATAACCTTGAGTAAAAAAATGCTTCCTCCCTCACAATGGTACATGGCTACATGGAGGGTTAAGAAGAGACAGGAGACACAGAGTAAAATGGGTTTTTACTCAGATTGTAGTGACTATGTGTGTGTAATACTGAATCTTCACCGATTCTCATTCCAGTTTGATTTGAAACCCTTAAAACACATTTTACCTTGAAAATAAAATAAAGGTTTCCTTTGTTTTATATTCTATAAACACACTAAGTTTGTGTGAAATATTGTACTACAGGACCATTTAGAGTAGTGAAGTTTTTTTTACGATGACTAGTTAATTAAAGCCAGTGTTAGGAGGCAAGTGATTATCATTAGTTTACTTATTCATTGTACATGTTTGTCAGTGTTTGTTATTGTAATACTCGGCACAGCCACAGGAGACTGAGGTGATCCATTAGCTTAGACTGGTTATGTAGGAAGCTAAATGTATCCAAACTGAGAAGGTTGTGATGGATGACAAGTCAAACTCTGGACTATCACACAGAGACAGGGCGTAAACAGGGCGTAAAGTGTAAATATATATATTTACACTATAGTCATTCATTTTAAGTTCATAACTGTCAGCCAAAAAAAAACACATGAAAGCATTTACATGTACTTTATTTTAAATGTTTTATATTCACATAAATATTTGAAGCCTTAAGATGAAAATAATAATATAGTTTTTATTTTCTGCAGTATTTTCTCCTCAGTCTACGATTACTTGACTCAGCACTTAATTTACAGTCTGTTATTTTGGACTCTGTTAGTCTCTTGGAAAGGAATCTGTCTGTTGGTTGGTAGCAAGTTGTTATAACCTTAAAATATAGGCTAAATTTAAAGATATTCATTATATTCTCCACTGTGGTCTCTGACTATTGGACCTGTTCGATTCTGTTCATGCCTGTAGACAAGTCTTTTCATTTTCAGCTGACCTACTGTGCACTAACAAAAATTGGTGATGGAACTGTTACATTAATACTGGTAACTTGGCTATAGTTCAGTGCTCTTAGTTTAGTACACTCCACTACTGAACTTACTCGAATACTCAACTTTTCACAATAACAAGAGGTAAACTGTTTATATATATAATTATATATATATATAAACAGTTTTTTCTCCTACTAAAAAAGATAGTCATCTTATCTCCATCTTCAGAAACACCCTTTCTTCAAACATCCACCTTTTCTGCTAGGTCATAACAGGGGTATCATAAATATTCACTGTGATGTTTTAGCTTCACTGTGCGGATTGATGCACAGAGTTTGTTTTTTTTGCATCCATATGCTGAAGGGGGAACGATTCTCTGTATTCACATTCATTCTCAGTTCGAGACGTGTGTCACGTTGAAAGATGAAGCCTCCAGTGCAATGGACTCTCCAGTGTGATGCACGAGACACCCAGCAGTTATTTTCCAATTAATGATAATGAAAACTCCAAATTCATAGATTGGAGTGGGTCAATTAGAAGAAACAATATTTCATTTAAATATATTTTTAAATAAATTAATCCACTCAATTTGTGGTTCAGGTTAAAAATTCTGACCATTAATTTGCAACCTCCCCTGACTCCCTGGCATTCTGGGCAGTTTTAATGTATTACTGTATTGGTTGCATTGTAAACAGCAAAACCCTAAAACTAACAAATAAAAAAAACTCAGCAATTACTCACAAGAGTTCCAATTCTGAATAAAAACTATAATACAAAATCACAAAAACATAATTTTTCCTCGCTGGGTTTAAACACACTCTTGCATTCAGACACACATGCACAGTTTCCATCAGCCGTGATGGAGGAGTGGACTAAAGGAAGAGATCAGTCTCCTTGGCATCTAATTCTCCTCTCAGAGTATTACACAGATTAGTAAATCTTTCATGTAAACAAATGTCTGTCTTTCAGTTCTGCAGTTTCACTTTCCAAAACTGTGCAAGCCAGCATCGCTGCCTCTAATGTAATTTGCCACATAAAAAACATTCTGAACCTGCTTTTACTGAATGGATTTCTGTGTAAGAAGAGGAGCATTGACTAATGACTGACGAGATGCTATTAAACTGTAAAATTTATTTTTGGGAGAAAGTCAATGCAAATGGTTTAGAGTCATAAGCTGAAAAATTGAGAGTGGGAGTTCCGATTCAGAGAGAGAGAAGGAAGGTTGGAAAAACAAGTATGAGATATGAACCTGTGTAAATAAATAATGTTTGCTACCAAAACTTGCTTTGAGACATCTGGGTCCAAACTGGAGTGGATAGTGATAATGTCTGACAGGAGTTATACATGACTGGTCAGAGGTCAAAAGACTGTCCAGTCCTGTCTACTGGAAATTACACATACTCACAGCACCTGGTCAGGGAAGGATAGTGGATGTGGACCCAATTCCTTGGTGTGACAATCATTTACTTTGTCTCACCTCCACAGCCATTAAATGCTGACTGTGCTGCGAATCGACATGTAAGACTTCATTCATTCATCGTACTTTCAGAACTAACTAAGATTGTAAAGCCAATACCTTTCTTTTAAAATTGATTTGCTATTGCATTTTAGTTGTATATTAATGTAATTTCCTGCAGACAGGGTTGGACTCTCATTGAACAGAGGAACATGACAAAGTCAAATCTGGAGAATTGGTAAAGCTCACTTATAAGCTTCACATGGGGTTATGTTTTTGTTTGTCCATCTGTAAATGTGCAGATCCTGGAGTTGTAATAATGTTATGGACCATACCAAGAATTAGCACACAACAAATGGCACTGCTCACAGCTATACAATGCAGCAATTGAGCAAATTCCCAACTTAGCGTTCTTGTATGTTATTATCAGAGGCGTGTAAAATATTTCTAGGTTCATTATGAGCTGTTGCAGGACAAATTGGAATAGGGCGAGCTGCAACAGTCTAAACGATCAATGGGAAATACTGCTTTGACATAATGAGATAGGGCATTAGCCATGGCGACGGTATGCACTCTCAGAACACCCTTTTATTTAACACTGTTTTAATTGTGCAAGTCCAATTACAAGCGGGACTGAAGGCGTCTCTCGGTATTCCAATTATTTTGTAGATTTGCAGAAGTCCAGTGGAGCAACACAACGTAAAAAAGGGCTGTGAGTGGCCCACAAAGTCAAGATCAGCTCACAACCCCAGTACATCGGTAGATCTAAGTGCTAGACAACCTCGAAGGATATTCTACTATATGTTTCCTTGTATGGAATGAAGTACAGGTAGCAGTCCTATACTTCATTCCTCACTCCAGCTCCTCCTTTAATGCTGTATCTGACTTTATCAATGTCATGAGTGCTGTCACTGACGTCTGTTCTCTACCCTAAGGGGTTTATTCCTGTCGCTCCTGCCTCAGGCTTTATGTGTACGTATGTTTTTTGTAAGTATCACAATTATTGGAATTCAAATTGTTGTTCACTAAGTGTTTCTGGCTGATCTGAAGGATGTGGGGATTAATACATGAGCCAGTCGCATCACTGGTCTCATGTTGTGAAACATGACAACAGCTCAAACTCAAACAACGCAACAACTGGAAAGGGGATCTTCAGGGAATCTCATTTATGCTGGATGGTTCTGTGTAGCACGATTTCAACACACATCAAATCTACAGCCAATGGCAGATGGTGTGGATGTTTATTTAATTTGTACAGTTATGAATAAACTGTGAAAATAAAAGTTTGATGAAACAATTTATAACATGTCTTTCAGCTTTGTTTACCATCGCAATTGTGGCAGAATGTGGCCGGTGATAGGCCTTGCCGCGTGTCACTCAAAGTGCAGTCAGCCAATCAGAGGAGGGGCTCAAGAGGCAGGCGGAAACAGCCTGTTCTGTATGCAGTTCCAGAGAGAGGGAGAAGAGAGGACATGGAAATACACATTGCAGCAGTTTTTTTCAACTTTAAACCACTGATATATTATCTTAGTGGAACAAATACCTAAAATACTGGCCCTTTAAACATGACATCCATGTACCATCGATAAAAAACAGACATTGTCGCATTTATTAATACCTTAGGTGATTAAAAGTGCCATCAGGAGGTTTCATCTGAAATACAGCTTGGATCCAGCATCCTACAGTAAGATGTCTCCAACGTACCTTGAGTCACCTATGATCCTACAGAATTCAAAAAATTTCGTATAAAATGCTTTTAATGTTTTTTTTCAGATTTTGAAACCACACTTTTGTGAAAAATGTATAGCTTATAACAATAAAAGAAAGAGGGAGTAGTGTGTAATTGAATGAAATTAATTAAATAGGGTCTTCTATTGTATAGCCGAATTAATGTAAAGGTTAAATACATAAGTGCCTATTTTCAAACATGCAGAGCAGTATAACTACTGGGAATACATATGTTGATTAGCATAAATGTGCATAATTGGCAGCAGCAGTACCAGCAGCTGCTGCGACCACTATTTCAGCTGCCTGTCTCCCACACTCATTTATGTTGTTATCATTAAGATTACACTGTTTATCTGTAGTATTACTACTGATTTGTTATGTTTCAGTCCACACAGTATATTGTGCATTATACAACAAAGAAAGTGGCAGATTTTTATCAACACATTGTCGAGTTTACTATTTCTCAAGATTAACACAAAGTTATGAAAGAAGACACACATACTGCTGTTTATAAAATGTTTCATCTTTTAAATCTGAAGGTCAAATAATTTTCACATTATTAGATGTGTGGCCTAGTGTGAATTGGATCAGCATTGGAGTCCCACCCAAATAAGTCTACATTTGGACCGTCTTGCTAATATCTGTCAATACATCATATTTTATTCATTAGAATAAAGCATTTGTTCAGTAAATGGGCATCTTCAGGTTGTGAGAATGTCTTTGCCTTTGGCCGATATACCTCAAATTGTGTTGGGATGTGTATGTTCATCCATGAAGCATTGATAAAGTGATAGTCGACCTACACGTTAGGTCTCGTTCAGCAAGTGGCTGCTCTATCCCTGTTGACACACAGTCCATATTTTTGCTTTGGAGTCAGAAGTAAATAAATAAATGAGATAAAATAAATAAGCAAATAAATAAATGAATAGAAGGATTTCTTTTTATTACTTTAAATTTGATAATTCAACTTCAAAACACAGAAATATTTTTGATCGCTGTGTAAGAGGTTTATAGATCTATGACTTTGATCTGATCTGTTTCTGTTCTATTTTTTTTTATCTTTATTTGTTCCTTCTGCTGCCGGCAGCACTTTGCTCTGACTGTGACATCCATTTGGAAATTAAATATTGCTCAATAATGTGGTTTAGTTGACTACACTAAATAAAATGTTATTGTGTTAGCTTATTGACAATTTTCTCCAATTGTTGAAACACTGTGGATTGCTGAATGTCATAATTTCTATATCGTTACTGGATTACAATGGAATATCTGCTCTTTATTTACTTGTTGCCATTTTGAAGTGAACCAGGGAGTGTTGATGATGACCCTTTATTAATTTAAAAGAGACACAATTCTTGCGGCTGAATGAACTAACACAGCTCTTCTGGAAACTGAAAACTCTAACTTTCCCACGTCAGCTCAGAGGTCAGGGTTAAAGTGGTTTGTTAAACCTGCACTCCAAAACATTCCTGTGGTGTTTTCTTCTTTGTGTTGTGTTTATCAAATGCTGTAGTGGTCTTTGAAGCATTTTTGTGTTTTACACCTCAGGGCCACAACAGTCCTAGACCTTGTTTTTTCTGACAAACAGCAGTTTATCCTTCTAACCAGACCTTCAGTCATTCTTTTCAGCTGCCAGATACAGTTGTTGAGCACATGTTTTAGTTTTGTCTTTATACAAAAAAAGGACTACAGGATGCTGCACATGGTCAGTGCACACAACCCACCTACAGTTCCATCACTTAATCCTGAACCAACTACATCACACTAACAAGATAATAAGTGCGTTTAAAAGGTTCACAGCTTGAGTGTGACACTTTCAATTCAACTGAACAGCAAACACTATAAATGCTTAAAAAACCAAGGGATCTTCACATTCTCTCGTCATTTCCACCTTTAGCTTGGTTTTGAGGCAACAGCAATAAGCGCAGGACAGGATGGGAACACCGATCATGGAAAGCCTCTGTAGACCAGACTGTCTCATTTTGTATCATCCTTTGCAGTCTATGTGGTATGAAGTCCATGAAGACGGCCGAATAGACTGTGTCCTCCGAATGATGCAGCCCCTAATCTGAGATACAGCTATCTGAAAAATCTGAACTTTATTATTAATTTCCTTGCTCTTTATGGAACTTCCAACCATGCAGACCCAGTTTGAGCTCCGGGCAACCAAAACACAGCACTTCAATTACACATATCAAATCTACGCATTTTACATTATTTGGCTCTGCTGTGTTGCCTTTTATAGATTTTTGAAAGTAAATAATCTTCTGCAATTTCTTTAGCCATTCTTAACTCAATGTGCTTCTGTAGGTAGGCTATGTGACTGTATGCTGCTGTTGCTCAGGAGCCAGAGCAGTCGTCCACCAACCAGATGGTCAGTGATTCAATCCCCTGATCTTACAGTGTCCTTGGGCAAGACACTGAACTCAAGTTTACCCTGATGGTTAAGCTGGAATGATATGTGTGTCTGTGTGTGTGTGTTTGTCAATGATGTGTGTGAGGTTGTGTGTCAATGATGTGTGTGAGGGTGTGTGTGGAGTTCTTTAAATGCATTCCCTTTTCTGCTGATTCATTGCCAAGGCACTGTGCTTATGGTTTAACTTTAATTCTGCTGCCAACTGTGTAAATGTGTGTATGTGTCATTTATCAGTGAGAGCCAGGCTGTTGGCATGTCCTTAATCAGGTGTGATCTCTGCATTTACAGTTTGTATGTGCCAGGCTTCTCTAAATCTAGTGATTTAAAGAGGAATGTCACATAAAACATGTCTAGTTTTTGCTAATTAAATACTGATACGGAACTATTTCTGTCTATGTTTCAAAGTCTTTCTTAGCAAAAAGTGTTAAACCAACTTAAATCAAATGAATTATCAATGACAACTCTCAATGGCGTCGTAAACGGGTGAAAATCACCATGAGATACATTTAGAAGCTCAGCAATAGCAAGTGGACTTTAAATGAATTGTCTACTGGACCAACGTTAAAACCTATAAGAAGACTTTAAGCTCTCCTGTTAATGGTAGTGAGAAACCATGTGAGAGTTTTAATCAGTAGTCCAAAGTGCATTGAAAGAACACATATAAACCACTGACTTTAAAAAAAGGGCGGAAATGTCATGATTAACTCACGATTGGTTGAATACGTGTACCTGTGGCAGACCAATACCACGGCTCCACTCAAGGCTTCATTCCACATTCGCAAATACTCAGACTCTGGCTCAAAATGTCCCCAGTGCAAGATAGCATCCGTATCCAAGATGTTTGGACTTTCTTTTTTCTACAGTGAGACGAAGAGATGACAATGGTTCACATGCAATAAACAGATGCGATCAAGCTCTTTCTTTTCTCTCATATACAGCCACAGAACAGTGTTCATGACATGGCTGAACCAGCAGGAAAAAGGTATTTGTGACTCATACAAGATTTAAATGAATCAATTAGGTCGGCCTGACGAACTCTCTTAAGTCCAAGAGAATGTCAAACTGTGCTGAGCTGCTTGCTTCTCTGTCTTGTTTTCGCTCTATTGTGTTCTCTTTGCCTGATTGTCCTCAAAACACACACACATACACACACACACACACACACACACACGCAGAAATTGGATGCAAACAACATCAGTCCAGTTCATAAATGTTGCATTTCATTCTCTCTTCTGAGATTTGAAGCAATGTTTTATTTGAGTGCTTTTCCTGTTGTCTTTTGTTTGTGTGCAGTTGTGTGCATCCATGTGTGTTTCATAAAGATCTGTGTAAAAGGTTGGATGCAGAACTTTGCAGAGAAATACAACTTTGGTGCTGCGCTACCTTTGGACTCCCTGTCACCTTATCAGAACGGCACAAACCCTGGCTTGTATCTGTGTACTTCGGCATCTTGCTGCTTTTCCATCCTTTTTTCTCCCTTATTCACACTTCATCTCCCTGTCCTCCCCTTCCCTGCGATCTTTGCAGACGGCGAGTACAGACAGTACAGAGAGTGGTTTGATCTTCTCTGCAGAGCTCTGCGGTGTTCTTGGCATTGTTTGACATGGACTGGTCTCTGGATGGCACGTACCAGATGGCATCGGCATTGGATGAAGCTCAGATGCCGGCGGGCGTCAACATGTCTGTAGTCTTCAAAAATCTACATTCCAGACTTTCAGACATTTTATACCTGGAGATGAACATGTGAGCCATTTAAGGTAAAAACTTATTTCACGTAAGGTAGTTTCACAAATAGTTATCCTGAATAAACAAAACTACTGCCGGCTTTCTTCAACTTCCAATTACATTTTAAATAATATATTTAATAAAAGGGAAAGGGCAGAGGGGTTAATGTTCTACTTACATGGACAGATAACCTCAGTGGGTAAAAACTAAGCTTTGGCTTTGGCCTAGTTACCCATTTCCCAAAATAACAATATACAATATTCTCAGGAAATGATGTCTGGGTCTTAATATTAACAGTGTTGAAATCTATGAGTCTGTGTAATTTAAACACATTATCAAACTAGTTATTTTTTTCTGCGAGAGATGTGAACATGTTTCCTTTTTTATTCAGAAGGGGTCTTCAAATTATTAAAATATATTATAATTATTATATGTGGACTCTAAACCAATACATTTTTTTACTTTAAAACAGTACTTTTAAACAATCTGCATTGCTTCATATGAATTGCAAAAATATAATAACTGGCTAAAAAACTGAAATTGATAATAAAAACGAATGGATTCACCTAAGTCCAAAATAACTCTTCATTAACAGACTGTTTGGAAATGTCAAAGCAAATGGCCCTTATAGATCTTTTGTTTAAGGTTTCGGTCGCTATACAGACATAATGGTATCAAAACAGGAAACCTCACTGTGACAGCATCAGAGTTGAACACTTTTTTAAACAACAAATAAGGACCTGAAAGTAGGATAAAGGTCCCTCTAATTATTAAAATAATAAATGCTATATGAGCGGAGCACAGAACGATGTCCAAAAAACTTAGATAGATACAGAAAGAAAAACATATAATTCAATCAGTGGTTAAGTTCAGGCAACATGAAAAGCAGAGTGAGCCATAGAGACTATTATGACCTGGGATTCAAGAGGGACGATTCAGATGGCTGTAAATGTCTACGGGAATAAGAGAATATATATCATTAAACAAAAAAGCATGCTATAAAACCATAATGCAAAGTGTATGATAGTGGATTTTATATGAGGTGAAAGGTCAGTGTGGGAAGTGAATATACTGGGTTTGTCACCACGTCTGGTTAAGTGAGACAGGCTCAACAGTCTCTATGTCAGACATCACCAAGCAAAGTTCGGTTCAGTACATTCCACACGGATCTGCCAATTAGCACCAGCACATGCAATTAACACATATTGGTGTATAAAATAGACACAAGTAAATGGACTTTGAGGAAGTGTTGAAGATCCAAGGTTGCGAAGTGACAGAGCAAGAAATGTAGCTGTGTGAAGTGCAACACTCACAGACAGAAATTAGAAAGGCATAAACACCAACACCTGGTTATGAAATGTGTATAATTGCCTCTGAGCTGCAAGAAGACCTAGATTAACATGTGTTAATTAGGTTGTGGTAATTTTAGGTTTAAAAGTATCTATTTATTTCATTCATAGATTTGTTCTTTGTATTCTCCATTCAGCTTTTTATTGTCTTTATTAATGATCTGCTTACTTTCGGACATCATTCAGATTGGTTCTGCTCATGCAGCCTTCATCCTCCATCGTGATCGCTGACAGGTGGACATATGGCATCTTTACATGACATGACCTGCTTGATATAAGCATGTTAGCATTGTATTTGTGAGTATGTGTACATGCTGTTGTTGGCATTTAGCTTGGAGTGGCCCAAATGTCTCTCTGGCTTTATCCCAATTCTGGGGCTGCATCCATCAGAGGCTGTAGTTTAAGACCGTTGGCGTCACAGCAGTGCAACCAGGCCATCCCATTTTAAAGAATTCTTTAACTCCGGGAAATACACATTTAATTTATGACTTAAAGTGAGTAGGCTGCATCTGAAATGTCAATCATAACCCCTTAATACACCAGACATTATTTACAATGTGCTTTGTGGGAAATCATTCTTTATTAACCCTTTGATACACTACATGGGTCAAAAGTGACCCGAAGGAGTTTTAATTGTAAATATCTTTGCAATAAAATCATTCAGAATTCCAGGAATTCCTCAATTAACTTGTTTTTGGTCATCACAAATTCTTATTTTCATTTGTCCTTTTTTACTTTTTTAATAAAAATCATTTTTGTATCACTACCCTTCTAAGGCACAACATGGGTCAAAAATGACCCGTATTCATTTCAAATGATATTTCATGCATGGCTGTGCTTCTTTGCTATATCTTGTCAAATCTATTTATTTAATCATTTAATATTACAAAGTATTAATTAAAATATCTTGTTTTTGATTACCACAAATCATTATTTTCATTTTCCCTGTCTTAATTTTTTGAACTAAAATAGTTTTTGTATTACTATATCAAGTTTACACAGATGGGTCAAAAATGACCCATGTATGAAAGTGTGATTTTGATAGGAACCTTTGATATGTAAATGCTTGTAGTTAGGAACATGTTTACTGTGGACAACTTTTCACATGCCACACTTGTCAGAACTACTTGTCAGAACGTAACGGGCTGCTTTTGCACATCTGATTCTTGTAAGTCTTATTTTACAATTGTTTTACCTAAGAAAGTATTTGATATGTTGTGAAAAGATAACTGCACATAGTCTACTTGTCAAAACAAGTAGTTCTGTCAAGTGTGGCATGTGAAAAGTTGTCCACGGTAAACATGTTCCTAACTACAAACATTTACAAATCAAAGGTTCCTATCAAAATCACACTTTCATACATGGGTCATTTTTGACCCATCTGTGTAAACTTGATGTAGTAATACAAAAACTGTTTTAGTTAAAAAATGAAGACAGAGAAAATGAAAATAATGATTTGTGGTAATCAAAAACAAGATATTTTAATTAATACTTTGTAATATTAAATGATTAAATAAATAGATTTTAAATGATATAGCAAAGAAGCACAGCCATGCATGAAATAACATGTGAAATGAATACGGGTCATTTTTGACCCATGTTGAACCAAGTGATACAAACATGATTTTTATTAGAAAAGTAAAATAGGACAAATGATAATAAGAATTTGTGATGATCAAAAACAAGTTAATTGAGCAATTCCTGGAATTCTGAATGATGAAATCAATTTATGGCAAAGATATTTACAATTAAAACTCCATCGGGTCATTTTTGACCCATGTGTGTAAACTTGATGTAAAAATACAAAAAACATTATAGTTCATTAATTGAGAAAGAGAAAATTAAAATAATGATTTGTGGTAATCAAAAACAAGCTATTTAATGAATACTTTGAATATTAAATGATGACATAAATTGATTCCAAAAATATAGCAAAGAAACACTCAGCTGTGCATGAAATAACATTGTAAGTCAATACGGGTCATTTTTGACCCATGTTGTGCCTTAGAAGGGGTTTGAATAGCTTGTGTATCAAAGGGTTAAGAAGGATAATTTCGAACAAAGTGTTGAGGGTTGAGGTAAACTGGGCAAATTAAGATAACATGTATCTTTGGGGAGTAGGGTTGAGTGGTTGACAGATGCCCTGCAGCCCGGAGCAGTTACAGTATATCCAGCCCTGGATTCAGACACACGCTTGTTTGAAGCTGCCATTCAAAGAGTTTCTGGTACATGGTGGTCAATGAAGATAAAGAGGCGTAATGAAATATTAATACAGGCTATTGTGGAGACAAGCAGCGACTGATTGTCTCCTTTTTCTGTGCACGTATGCATGTGTGTGTGTGTGTGTGTGTTACAGAGGAGAGTTGGGGGCAGGGTATTTATGTTTCTTATAGAAAACGCATGGCATGACATTCACTTTCTATCGAGATGCATGTGGGGCTTCCGAGAAGGAGAACATGGCGCCGGGATACATTTGGTTCAATATGATGGGGTAAACTGATCAGCTTTGAAAGAAAGATATCTGTGTGTGTGTGTGTGTGTGTATAATCATTTCATCCCCAATCTGCCCTGGAGACAGTGTGTAAAGATGTCTATGAGAAGTCATCCACTATAAATGAACCTCCATTTATAGATTTTAATGAAATCCTAATTGCCAGCTTAATACACTCCCCTACTTTTATGGGGACATAAGTAATAGGCACGGGGACATGAAATTATTTTATTAAGATATTTATTACACCCATTTGACTCCTCTGCAATAAAGTTCAAAATTAGATCCAGACTGAAAATTATCTAACAAATTATATCATTTGAATCACCTAATTAGATGGGACAATCTCCACTATTTGACAGAGGTTCAACTCTCTTAATAAGACACAAATATAACATGTGATCTCTGTTGGGTCTCTGCTGATGCATATGCAGATACTGAGAGAGAAAGGGATACGTTTCACAGAAGTCAACCATTGTTACTTTACGAGCAGTTGACCCCATTAGACTCATGTCAGGGTTTTAACCTTCATCTCATTTCATGTATCTGTGGTGAGAATGTTAAAATCATGGAAGTGAAAAGGGTTAAAACCTCAGTTGGATGCAGGGAACCCTGCTGTTTAAGGACCTAAATGTGTCAACAAGGAATGAGTTCATCACAAACAATGAGGTAGAGCGGGTCACCCACGAACCATAGGGTCGGTGGTTCGATCCCAGTATCCCCCATTCCATCTGTGAGTGTCCTTGGGCAAAAATCTGACTACCCCAAATGCCTCCTTATGGTGGTGAATGTTGTGATGAAGCTGCACATAGATGCTCTGTAGGAATGTGTTGGAATGGGAGAATGGTTAGTTTCATCAAGTAGAAATATCACAAACAATTTACCATTTCCTAAAAGCAAAGCAATTGTTAGCAGAAATCCCTTCATCTGAGATGGTGGATGATTGTATTTCAGAAAGCCCTGGAAGGGGAAAATATAACAATATATTCATTCAATAAATTATACTGAAGCATTGTTTTGTTTTTAAGTTACATACTTATTATGCAACCTTTTTTCACTTTTCTTTTTAGGTATTGGCTGTATCACTCACTATTCCCTACTTCAATATATAGTGACTTATATATAAAGACTATATAATAAGCTCAAAAGAAGCAAATTTTCTCTGCGTTGGTAATGACATCATTGTCACAGGATTAGCATATACAATAAAATGTAATATTTTATTTTACACTTAGTATTAATACGTTAATGTAAAACTTATTGAATGATAATCCAAATTTTGACATATTTTTTTGTATTATTATTATTACAAATAATAACCCATACATATTTAACCAATTTCCATTGAAATGTTGTAGAGTGAACTAATTTGAGGGCCACTGCTCTGATGTTCCTGCCTTTCGTGGCTTCAACTTACTTTCCATCCACCTCACCAACTTTACTTCCATTCACTGTGTCAACAGCAACAACCTTGAATGAGAAATGATTAACATTGCTTCCAATGGCTCCAAAATGCATCTGCAATCATGGTCAAAGATCTGTGTGCTATCCATCATTGTGACGACTGTGTCATGAGTTCACTGGAATGGGTTAGGATGAAAAGAATGTGGATGCCCAGAATGCAGACACTGTGCCCACCAACTTAAAAACTAATTATTCTCTTCTGCATGTTTTTGCACCAGCAAACCAAACAATTAGTGCTGCTAATTGAAGCCAGGTCTGTCACTTCTGCTGTGGCCTTGTTTGTGTTTCAACTCCCCAGTAGCTGCACGCTTTGTTTGGTTTGTGGGAAACCCCTGTTCACCACATACCAGCATATTAATTGCTCATATTAATTTCAACATTAACATGGGTTGCCGCTTCAAAAATGCTTTCATTAAAAAAGCTCTTAATGGGATTTTAGCATCAAAAGTGTTTGTAAAGTTATCATGATGATGATCAACCTGATGTCAGAATTCATGATCTGCAGTAAAGTTCCTGAAAATCACATGATAGTATTTCTTTGGATAATATCTTATTGTAATTTCTTTACTACCTTCCTATGGTAACTGTAATTCTACATCAATGGCCTTTATTTGGGTTATGCTTATGTTAAAAGCAGGGATGGCACCCAACAATGCACTAGCCTACTGGGATTGTCCCATAACAATCATACATATAATTGTTACATTATCCATATGATTTGTCATATCTTCAGGTTAAAGGCAGTAGATCGTGGATCATGATTGTAGCCTGATGGTGGATTATGTTTACAACTAGACTGCTCAGATACCGAACAGAAGGGAACATAAAACTGTAATTTCTGTTCCCTTCATCTCTATCAGACTTTTATTTTAAAAACTATTTACACATTGATACACCTCAATTTATGTTAGGCATCGTATTTCTAATCAATGTTGTGAATAGGGTTGCAAAATTCCGGGAATATTCTTAGTTGGAAACTTTCCATGGAAAATACGGGAATTAGCGGGACATTGGTGTGGCATACTTGGTGTATGTGTCACACCAGTATAAGATCCCTGGTCTTCCTTCCGCTCGTTGTCAGTTTATAAAGTTAGACTCTGTGGTATTATTGACGAGTATTGGCTCCGTTTCTGTTATCGGTCTCAGTGCTTTGCCTGCTTATGCTCTGTGTCTCTGCCTGCTGTAGATAACTAATCTGCTTGCTGGTTAGTTTCCCTGCGGTCCGCCCTGCCTGCATCCTGTCTTCCTGTTACCTGCCTGATCATCACATACCTGTTGGTTTATTCACCATCCTGTTTTTGCCCTGTCTGAAGACCAGCTTCCTCTACTATGCCATTCACCTGCTGATCTGTCAGTGAGATGTTCACCAGCAGTAACTCCACCGGCTCAGCCAAACCTCACTGTGCCAAACACAACAACCACGCTGGAGACTTCCTGAACCAGAGTCATCCACTGTGAACCTGTGGGAAAAAGTACAAACAAAGAGTCTATCTCCTGCTTGTATCATAACAGTATTAAAGCGCTTGACCTTGAGGCTGGTCCTGTCTCACACTCTGCATTCAGATATTGTTTGGAATCAAATTCGGTTGAGACTACAGAATGAGTACAGCTACTGACTGTCTTACTAACCAGTAAACAACCAATCAACATCTAGTAAGTAATTGCGGCGGCAGAATGTTGTATGTGATACTGATTCAAAATAAAATACAGTGCGTGTGTATATGGTAATGAGGGAACATGCCACCCAGGGCAACATATTGATAACAATGGAGCTCTGAGACACAGAGGACTAGGCCTTATTCACAGCAGACATTTTGACTTGTCTCAGCGGGTATGGCCTGGGTGTTCCTGATAACATTAACTCTGCTCTATGAGAAAGGCCCATTAATTAATTTCATTATTTACACCTCTGCCTCTTCTTCTGCACCATGTCAAAACGTCATCTGTGAAAAAGATACTGTAAATTAAGCTTTAGATATAAACACAGTACCCATTGGTGGGATAAATTTACCATATTTGTTTGGTTTCAAATGGAATTTGTCTCACATATAGAACATAACTGTCATGATCCTGGCTTTTAGCTTCAGTTTTCCAGTGTGCTCTGTGATTTTCCCCTTCCCTCTTGTATGTTTCTGTTTTCCCTTGTCTGTGTTTGTGTATGAGTGCATGGGAGAGTGTATGTATGTGTGTGTGGGTGTGTGTGTGTTGTGTGTGTGTGTGTGTCAGGCGTGGCCTCCGTTTTTCCCGCTCCTGAAGACCCAGTCCAATTGACCCTCTCTGATCCGCCCAGCGGAAACCAGCTCTTCAACCACTCTTCCCCAGTCACCTCAGCCAGTACATATATTTTATATTGTATATCTATAAACAGTTTTCAAACTTCTCTGGTTTTCCTGTATGTGAGTTCTGCTCATTGGTCCAATGTTAATTTGTCACAATAAAAGGTCGGTACCACAACTTTCCACATCGGTTGGTATCCTGGTGATTGAAAAGATTTGAGATATGCAACCAATACATCCCACACCCCACTGGGTCCTTAATGGGACTGAGCTAATGGTGCACCCATCCCCACATTCATAAATCCTATTTAGAAAAACTCCCATTAACCTGGATACACATACCCATGACACATTCCACCACACTCACACTCACACACACACACTTATACAAAACCTCACACACAGACACAACATCACACACTCACCATTAAATATGCCCATCCACACACCCATGGTTTATTTAATATCATATTGGTTTATTATTATTATTACAATATAAATGTATCATTAATACTGCCATAGACTAATGCAGACATCACACACATACCCACTCTACTTATCACATCATAATATTGTCATATACATCATGTTGACTGCTTTATGTTTTGTCTGTATGTCTTGTTATTATGTATGTATCTGTATGTCCTGTCTATCTTGTATGTTACTTATTCTCATTATTTCAATAATAAAAAAACGAATAAACAAAAAAGCCTCCACAACACATGCACTAACACTGCCTGACAACAGTGTTAGTTCAGATTTTGCAGTAACAAAATCTAATAACAGTACTGCAAGGACACAGGCAAGACAAGGCAATTTTGTTTTGAAAGCACCCTCATACACTGAGTAGATTCAAAGTTCTGTGACGGAGGATGTGAAGCAGATTCATAAACAACTTACCAACCCTACCTTTAAAAATAGAGGGCAAAGTACTTTCTGCATGGTGTGGGTTATATAGGCCGAAGTTGTTAAACACAGAAATACCCCAAGACACAGAGCATAAGAACTGGCTATTGTATTAGGAGAATCGCATTCCAATGTAATCATTTGTGTATAATTAAACAGTCATATTCTCATTTGGCTGGTAGTCTGGAGGTTTGCAAATGAAATAATGCAAAAGGAGAACGTTATCTTCTTTTTAATAAAGGCTCTATGAGTCAATTACACATTCACAACAATTAATCATCAGTTCTCTCTGAGATGAGCAGAATACCGAGAGCAGCATAATTACTGCAAACAAATGAAACGATCAACAGAAAGGTTGGTGGCGTGATGCTGCAGAGGTCTAGGGAATGTTGATGCTCTTAAAGGAAAAGAGAACTACAACACTAGAGAGCTGAGAGGGGAAGACCTGAATGGAGTTCATGGGAAATGTGGTCGGGCTTCAAATGAAGGATTAGATCCATCAATTAAACTGAAGTCAGCTAGATGGGACTAATCTCAATTATCGTTTTTTGATGACGATAAATTAAAATAAGACAGCATTTATATGATGATGATAGATGAGGCTAAAACAAGAAGTACTGGAGAACATAGAGTATTTTCTCAATCAATCAAAATGTATTTTTATAGCACATTTACAATTTGTTTAACAAGGTGCTACATCCTCTGCCCTCATAATGCGTAGGAAAAAACTAGAAAAACTCAGAGAGAGCCACATGTGAGGGATCCCTCTACCAGGACGGAGAGAAGTGAAATAGAGGCCACATGTAACTGAGAAAAAAAAATTAGAAAATATAGATGGTGTCTGCCTCCCGAAGATGATTCCATAGGAGAGGAGCTTGATAGCTGAAGGCTCTGGCTCCTACTCTACTTTTAGAGACTTTAGGAGCAACAAGTAAGCCTGAATTCTGGGAACGCAGAGCTCTAGTAGAGTGATATGGTACGATGAGGTCTTTAAAGAGCGTGTAAAGCAATTAAAAAATATCATTTTTGAGTTTGTCACACCACAGAGCAGTGTGTTATCAATCACCCAAGCAAATTTGATTGCTTAAAAATTGTTCCAACCATGTAAAAATATTGTTTGAAATCATGACAAAATGATCAGTATTCTGCTGCTCACACAGCTCTCACTTATCGGGCGTGGCTTCCATGGCTGCCGGGTCGGATGCGGCCTTCAGTTGCTGTTGAAAAACACATCACAGAGTACAGCTGTATCATTAAAAATAATCGTCAGTGTTGTGTTTATTTGCAGACAAGTCTGTTCACAGCTGCCTTTCGTCTTGACGAACTTAAACCCATCACCGGCATGTTTGCTTCCTTGCAGGAAGAAGTTATATTCGATTGGCTTGGTTTTCATGTCAGCTCCCCTCACGAAGGAGCTCCGCTGCAGAACAGCAGGCGACACGTTTTAAGATTAAGATGCATTTATTAGTCCCAAACACATGCACAGACATGCACAGGCACACTCATGCAGGAAGGGAAACTTATCTTCTGCTTTTGAACCATCTGGTGCAGAGCAGTGAGCGACCATGTACGGCGCCCGGGGAGCAGATGTTGGGGGATTAAGGTGCCTTGCTCAGGGGCACTAGACAGGGTCTAAACAGACTCTTGGATTTTTGGGCAGATTAATCTAGGTTCGTCTTTTGTTGTCTCTAGACCACCGCCTCTCCACCGCTTTGTGAACAGCAGACAACCTGCTACACGAAGCAGTAAGAGCACCGTTGATGTTACGGTGCTCTAGCTCCTATATAGTTTTCGGGGCGTGTTATGCTAATGAGGGCCACACTTCGTCTTGCATGTCGACCAATAAAATGTATGATGATGTTGTGAGCTCACCATCTCATACTCTCCTAAAACTCAGGAACCAAGGAAGGCTATAAAACAGTCTAACCTCACCATTAATTCAGTACTACATAGTTACCATTCTTTTCATATTTCCAATAATCACCTACTGACATGTATAGCATGTTATGAGAGTGCCGTATTTTATTGAGGGCCTTGTAGGTGAGGAAGATAATTTTATATACTAGTCTACATTTCATTCAGAAGCCAGTGTAGTAATGTTAATGCAGGAGAAATGTGATCTCTTCTCCTGATTATTGTCAGGAAAGGGGCTGCGGTGTTTTAGACAATCTTTGACAAGCAGAGTCTTAAAGGAACTACTGGTAGATAGAATTAAGGACAATAATAAAATCTGCATGAGTTGACACATTTTTCTGCATATTTTTGAGACAGGACGTGCCTGATTGTTTAGATGTTACTTAAGTATAATTATGCAGTCCTTGAAATGGATTTGAAATGGAAATCAAAGGTCAAATCAGGATCTGTTCAGTTTTATTCAAAAACTTCATTGAAATTTCTTACTAAACAGCAACACTGTGCAGTGTAGAATTAAATATTATTTCTCCAGGGCAATTCAAAGATAACTTTCCCATTTCTGGATATCGATGTGATGTCAAGGCTAAGCCTATTTTACTGGCCAAGCAAAAAATTTATCAAAAGATATATTGGAAGTTTAAATTAAAAAAAAGTTTGGTTAGCTCAACTGAGGCAAGATGGTCTTGAACAAATTGAAAGGTACTTTTTCAAGGGCACATTCACCAAATCAAAATGGAAAAATAACATGTGTATGCAGATCTAGAACTTTTCAAAAGCCACAATGAACAGCTTTCTGAAATTTGAATCAAATTTCTTGAAGTAAAATATTACTATTTATTTGTCAAATTATTTTGCATCTTTTCAAATACAACAGAAGAAACCTAGATTGGATTAACAAATGCTGTGAGACATACAGTAAAAGGAGCATTTACAATGGATAGATGACTAGTTTTTTAAGATATATTTCCTGTTTATTTATTTACAAAAAGTGTGGCACAATGGCTAGCACTGTCACCTCACAGCAAAAAAGGTTACTGATTAAAATCCCAGTTTAGCAGCGGCCTTACCGTGTGGAGTTTGCCCAGTGGAGTTGCTCCTCGCCCCTGACATCCGATCATGAATGAGCAGCGTTCCCGTTTAAGCCTCCTTGTGAGTTCTGTGTGAGGCAGAGAAAGATAAAGGGCCCTCAAATTTAGGATGAGTATATTTCCCAGTAAGAAAGTACATTATTCATGTTAATGTATGATAAATCCTCTCTCAAAGATGGACAACGATGGAGGAGAAGACAGAAGAGGAGGATGACAACTTATTTCTCAAGGGTAATAACAGCAAATGACATTTGATAAACTGGGATGAATTTAAAGCGTGCATAAGTAATGTCATTCGTGTATGATTTTTTTTTAATCTGACAGTTGATTTGTATTTGATTTTTTTTTAACGTTTTGTAGTTAATTCATACTTTGAAATGTCTTTGAACTAGAGCATTTCGCATTTTTGAACATGCCTAATTTCGAATGAGCTGTTTGCTTGGTCTGTCTTAATGGTCCGGACCTACTGAGTCCTCAAACTGTTCTACCATATAGTCTAACTTGTAATTGTTTGTGTGCTAGACTATTGAGCAGAGCTTTTTACAAACAGTCTATTGTGCAGAGGTAAGTCACAAAACATACTTACGTGGTTTATCTCAGTGACGATTTTATAGTCAATGTTTTACATGGAAAGAAACTGAGTTGTTCACGTGTTATTTATATGTTTGAATGATTTACCGAAGTGCTGTAATTTTCCATACATTGCTTGTCGGCCTGTAAACTAATCGACACAATACTCAGACCCAATATGACAACTTTTCAAAATAGAAGCTCTGTAATCATTCTCCATATAAAGCATTACAGTATCACAAGTATCAAAACAATCTTGCAGCCATTCGGATCCACTGTTTGACCCAGTTGTGGACCGCTGTAGACAAAGACATGCACACTGTCCCTCCCCACCGAATGCTTCCTGTTTATTTATTATTTATTCATATTGACTGTATCACATCTCCAATTTGTTACAAAAGCAGCATTGCAATTTTTCAAGCAACTTACAATACACTTGCTGAGTGTGAAGCCGATAGGGTGAGGTATGTGTTCCACATTCATACAGATAGACAGACTTTGGAATTTTAATGTTGATGGAATTATAATCAATGTGTTACCCAGGTTGTGAATACACCTACTACACAACTAAGTAGTTTGTAGTTTTTTAATCACATTTACAGTACATGTTTGTCCTAGTGCAGGGCAGGCTAGTGTCCATGGTCATTCATTTAATTTCATCCTTGTCTATCTTTAGCATCTTGTTCATTGCACGTTAACATCATTTTTCATGCTATAGTTATGGGTTGGAAATCAGCCATGATAACATGATAGCCCATGTTATACTCCACAAAGAGCAGTGCACCTGAGAGCCACAGCTCCAGCACAGCCTCGATCGCCTGTCCTCAAAGAAGAAGGAATGGTCCACCAGAGCTCGCAGTACAAATCAATATGGGGGTTATTTGGAGGTGAGTCAATTCATCCCGCTGCACAGCTACAAACTGGATCGTAGGGTTCCCCAACCTGCCAAACGCCACTTTAACCCCTGCTCCTCTTCACACAAATTCCTCCTGTGGTTTAATCAATTTACTTGGGCATCTCCCTTAATGTCTTGGTGTCATCCTCAATTCGTCTTTAAGTTTTAACAATCAAGCTCTGTAAGTCGTAGCTTTTAAGAAAACAGAACCTTTTTCTTCCTGTTATGTAGATCTGGAGACTCTTTCTTTTCATCTCTTCACATCCTCAGTACCTTGTCTCTATGTGGGAGTCAGTGAGATGTCAGTGAGACGCTGCTCAGTGAGAGTGCAGCAGCAAAGCCCTTTGTTGGTACCAGTGGGAGAGGTCATCAAGAAATATAGGATTGATTTTAAGATTCTTTGTTTACAAAACACTGTGTGGATTAGCAATGAGCATATGTGATACACTCAGTTCCATGTCCTATACTTTACATTTACTTCACATTAATTGCTTTTTTATATTCTATATGAAAAGGGTGACCAGGCCTCTTCTGCAGCTGCTTGCGTACTGTGGAATATCCCGGAAATTCTTGTAAGTTCCTAATGCAAAGTGAGTTTGCATTATCATTTTGTTCTGGATTAATTTCATTCATTTAGTCATGTAGGCATATTGTAAATTTGACCAAGAAACAGGTCAGCTGATCAAGTGGTTTTAATAATTAAAATAAAAAGCAAACATCTCATTTTTTTAACAAATATCCACTATTATCCTGTGAGGGCGGTTGGATTGGGTGAGAGACGTGGTTGACCCTGGACAGGTCGCCAGTGTATTGCAGGGAAAACATACAGAAACAAACAGCCATCCACTCTACAGTCAATTTTCGTAACCCCTATCTGCAATCTTGGTTTTCTGACAGTGGGAAGAAGCTGAAGAAACACAGAGAAAACCCACACAGACTCAGGCAAACTCCACCGGCCGAAAAGTGAGGCTACAATGTACGGAAGGATGCCAAGAAAAGATGTAGGAATTCATGGCTTTATTTATTTATTTGTTCTGTTTCCTGTTGTGGTGTGAGTGGTTGCATGTGGTGTGTGCGTTCAGTCTACCATGCTCACTACACAACATGGTGTGTGTCAGTGTGATTTCTGCTCTGTGTCCCATCTTTGTTACACAGCATGCACCCCGAGGCGCTCCCTATCCCTACCAACTCCCCCCCACTGTGTCAGTGTGTACAACCCCAGGCGGTGGACGGCCCACTGGGCGGTGACTTGTGTTGGGAGACAAGTGGCCTTCCCAGTTTCGCTGCCTTAACCACAGACAACACACTGACCCAGATCCTCACTCCCTACATGTTTGTATGCACCCTGTCACGCACACACAAACAAACACACACACACACACACACAAACACACACACACACGCACACACATGCATTTAACAGACAGACTTTTTGTGAGGATGCAAACAATGTTTACGGAGCAGAATTTGAACAGCAGATCTGTTTCCTCTAGATTCTTTCAGGTGGTACAGGGACACTTTTTTTTTCCTTTATTGATCAAGATATATAAATATTTTGTGACTAAAACATTTAAATATTTGGATATTTTCCTTTTCTTTATTATAGACTAATACATTTCATTGTAAATATTATATATTTGGGTAATTCTTAAGCCATTTTTTAAGTCTCAGTTTTAAGGTCCCTTTAAGAAACACTTATTTTAACCCAAACCATGTTCTTTTCCTAATCTAAACAACAGTAATTTTTCTGCTGAAACCTAACTAAATGATTAAGATAAATCCCAGAGCCTTAACTTGTATTTTTTTAATGATAGTTATGACTTGACCTGGTAGGAACAAGTTACCTGTATGGGGGTTCAGGGCCCCCTTTCATGAAGTGACCAGTGTAAAGAATGGTGTATGACATCATATTGACATTACAGGTGACAGATATTGGGGAAAGCAGCAAGTCTGAGCAAGACGCTGAATGTACACTCTCTGACTGGGAAGAGGTCAAAGGTCATTGGAGTTAGTGAATGGCTGGGAAAAGATCTAGGTGGACACCAGAAACCATCTCTGAACATCAACAGTGATTATATAATCTACTATCTACTCTCATGTTACTCGGCCGCAACAATGACCCCTGGGCTGGTTGAAGCTGTAGAGGTCAAAGGTTAACTTATGTGATCTGTTTTGTCTCAAAACAAGCAGAGTCAGAGGCGCTGCTTCTATTAAGGCTGTGTTCAGGTGCAGATGCAACACATTGTGCCCTAAAGATGTGCTGCACGTCACTTTCCTTATTGCACAATGAAATAAAGCCTAGTAAAAACCGCAGCGCACATGAGCACATTGCCTTTTCCTCATATATCAGGCCCAGAATAAATGATGTCACTGCTGAAATCTTTATGCCTCTGTTATAATCAGCAGGTAAAGAACTCAGAGAGATTTACCTCTCTGACCTGAATGTCTCTGCACGCTTCCCCCTTTTGACTAAAACTGCCTTTTATCAGCTCTAAAGACACTGCAAGGGTCAGACCGCAGCTTGCCCTGTCGAATGCGGAGAAGCTTATGCATGCCTCCGTCTCACACAGACTGGATTACTGCACTTTCTCTTGCCTGGCGCAAAAATCGATAGTAGACTGCAGCTTATTCAAATGCGCAGCTCACATCCACACAAGAAGCAGGAAAAGTCAAGACATCCCTGTAGTCTGAGCTTCTCCCATTTTAAATTTTAATCAATTTAGTTAAAGACCTGTATGGGTCGGGTGGCTGGCTGCATCCTGGATCTTTCAGCCCAGAATGAACACTTACGATCCAGTTCTTCATGTTCCAAATCTAGGCTAAATATGGGATGGAGAGGGTTGCGTGGGGCTTTGGTCTTTAAATTAGGTTTAACAAGCCACTGAGCAGGGACAAAGCAACCCAACCAGCTTCTGCTTTGGAATTCAGCTCTGCATGATGTCCATAAAAAATAAAAACGCTTTAAAAATGCATGAATGAGTGTTTAGAAATTTAGAGAAAAAAAACATCAAAAAAACAAAGGTGAACTAAATCATTTAACATCCTCTATGGGCATATTTAATTGCACCAGGATTGGATGATTTAATTGGAAAATGTATCTTTTGTCACGTTAATGACCAAGGGGAAAACAAATGCAGTAGGAAAGAAATAGAAATAAACAGACAGTTGGCTTCATTAACTGTTTGATAAAAGGGGGAGATAATTAATGTTGTTTAGTTGGGACTCCCCCACTTTCTGTAATGAGGTAAAGGATCGAATGCTGACATGTTTGATCACATAATCTGAACAATAACAGTGGGTGTGGTTTACTCTGTGGTTGCTTTGTGATTGAATCCTCCTGGTGGTGGTTGGTTGTGGTGATGGCTGACGGTTCATGCTGTGGTATCTCCCTCCACCAAACTTGACAGCCCGGGCTGCCAGGGCCCCTTCCAGGAAAGCCGAGTGCTGAGCTGAATAATTGATCAGTGAGTCTCCCTGTTGTCTCCATGTGAGCTCTTGTGTTGGCCTCCATGTCTGTCTACCACTTTGTTCGCTCTGCCTTACTGTAACCCCACAGTCAAATACAGCAAAAGTGCATATTTTCATTTTGAGATATTGGACAAAATAAGGGAATTAGTGTTTGGGCTTCAAGCCTCTACTGTGTTCTGTCTTGTGACTTATTCTGTATGTAACATAGATAATCTATCAAACATGGCTGCTGGCTTTCCCTTTTCTTACAATTAAATTTGTAATACATGTGAATTTTCCTGTTGGTTACTCTCCCCTTGTTTGTACCCACCAACTCACCTGAACAACTGAGATCCAACAAGCCTGCTGCAACACTTGAACACAGTTTCATCCCACCAGACTCAGTCAGCCACAGTAGTAATGCTGCAGATGCTCTCTGCCTTTCTGCAGCGTTCGGTCTGCCTGTTCTCAGCCCTGCTAATACCTTGCTTGCCTGTGCCTGAGGATCATCACTCACTCCTGCCATACCTGCCACATCAAGCCAGCCGTGGTTTGGACTGAGAACAGAGCTGTTGGTGTGTCTGCCTGCTCTGCTCTCAGGATTTGGAGCTGTCTGAACCTCTGCCCGCCCTGCTCCCTGGAAACAGACTCCTGGATTCATTCAGCCTGTCAACCAGCTCCAACTCATTTTACAAGTTTAACAATAAATATCATAAAACTTCTGTCTATGTCCCTGTGTCCTGCATTAGAATTCTGAATGTCCTCACAGGTTTAGAAGGCCCCTGGACCCTGATAATTCTTGTTAAGAGCTAGAGGCAGAGGACGTTGCACCTTGTTAAGCCCTATGAGGCAAATTGTGATTTGTGACTATGGGTTACACAAATAAAATGTGATGGATTGTTCCATAAAGACAAAAAACGATGGATGAGCGTTCATTCATACATTTATCTGCGATGAGTTTTCAATTTTGAATTGGTGTATATCTGTGGTACACATTTGGAATGAATCTGTGCTAGTATCTTGTATATATTTTTTTCTTTTGGTGTTACTTTTGTCTTGGAGATGTGTGAATTCTGTGCCAGTGAGAAGTGGAGAGTGGGGCTTGTGCCAGCAGGCACAAAACCAAGTACCTGAATCTGATGCATCTAAATGGAACTTGTCTTTGATTCCATTTGGTCATTTTCACCTGAGGTTTTCTAAATTACATAAAATATGCTGAACAGAAAATGCCTGTTGAGTGCCATAATTGCCAGGAGAGAAAGGCCCATCCCATTTCACCCCTTAGCCCTTCCCCTTTGTTTGGATGTCCCAATAAATGTTGCGAATGAGGGGTAGGGCCAAGGGGTAGGGATCCATAGCCCTCCAAACTGATTTAACAGCTTCTTGAAGGGCTGTCCCAATTTGTAGGAGAATATTTTAATCACAACCCCTTGTGACTCTGTTTCAAGGAGCTAGATAACCCTTGAAAACAACGGGTAGGGAGAAAGGGTGAAATGGGATTGAGCCACACTGTGTACTTCTGTGTTGAATTACTTACTGAGAAATGTTGTTCACAAGAGACTAGCTATCAACCGTTATCAATGTATCTGTCCGTTTAAAACAGTCAATATGTGTTGTTACCTATCCTCCAATAGCAAACAGCTTACTCAGAGGTCCTGAGGTCCTCTGAGGGACCTCATAGTCCTGTGACTAGGACCACAGTGCTATTACATAATGATATGGTACTTAACTTACGGTGTCTTTGTAGATCAGTCATATATCAGTTATCTGTAGCTGACGGTGTTGTAGTCTTGGTTACAGCTGTCCCTTGACTCGAGTGTTTCCACTGCCCCCCCCCGCTCGCTGGTGTTTCTTTTGTGTCCTGTCTTTATGTGGGCGGAGTGACGCGGATCTCCCTGGATAACACACCACCCATTCACAATAAAATAAGCTTTTGCAGTATTTATACCCCGGCTCAACCTTCCA
Organism: Pseudopleuronectes americanus; assembly: GCA_038501795.1. NCBI lineage: Eukaryota > Metazoa > Chordata > Actinopteri > Pleuronectiformes > Pleuronectidae > Pseudopleuronectes > Pseudopleuronectes americanus. The sequence goes on from CM076723.1 coordinate 1,944,640, forward strand.
TTCTTCTTCTGTGTTCAGTTCACCTCAGCGGTCAACTCCTCACCTGCCTCCAGCCGATCTCGGCCTTGCAACTTCATTCAACATGCAAAATTCCACCGGCCAGCATGGCTCTCCACCACCCTGACTTACCACATCTACCTTCCTTCCGTTTGTAATGAATCACGTTCAATAACAACTGCATGCCTCGAGTTATTCTGCAAAACAGAAGGCGTATTTCACTCCTCATCTTCTTTCGCCTGTCACGTCATTTTTGTATGTCTGACTCATATATTCACCAATATCACAGGCTTTTATCTGCACTCATTTGAAATGTGGATCATTCAAAAGAACTGCAACATAAGGACTAAGAGTGAGTGTCACACGGACACTTTGACTAACAGCTACTTGCGTCTGTGTGTGGGAGGTATGAGTATGTAATGTCTGTGTAAAGTTTGAGGTGTTTAGAACTCATGATGAATTTGTCAGACCAACATGGTGGAATAAATATTTAGGTAAAGTGCAGTCAGCAGCAGTAGCGATGAGGGCACACACTGCAGGTGGTTTCATTCCGTACACATTCAAGTAAGAGTGATTGCCTGTCAATGACCACACACACCCATATATATACTACACATTTATATATACATAGGCTTGAAATGTGATTAATCAAACTTAGCCTGTGCTTACATTGCCATGGCCCTGAGGAGTGGAATTACTCACCAGTTTTTTGTTCTTATTTTCTTTGGCAGATGAAGAGCAAAAGTGTGAGGAGTCACCTGTGTCATCCATTTAATCCCAGTGCCGCCTCCCCCCCAGTGCCCCACACTGACAGGCTTCTGGGGGTATCTGGGAGCTGAGAGCTGTGATTAAGGGAGAGACTCTGAGAGGCATGAGCCACAGCCAAAGCCATCCCTCTGTTGTGGCGGTGGAAATTGAATCAGTGACTTGATAGGCGTTCTGCTTCACTTCAACAAGCACACACTATTAGGCACAGACTTTGAGTTATGACAACAAAGAGTTATTAAGTAAATAAAAACATGCACATTTATAAGCCAACACTTGTGACTGATTATGCTTCAACTAAACTCAGTTAATCAAAGTTAAGCTTTGCTTAGCAAATATTCTTGCAGTTTACCAGAAGGCAATTCCAGCTGTCTTCGAGCCACATGTTGTTGTGTTTGTGGGGAGTGTATACAATGCTACTTTGACAGCAGAAAGCTAAGTTCATCATTAACTACCAAAGATGTGGCAAGTTTATTCAAATTGTTGCATACCAATAGGGATTTCCACGAAACTTGATAGCAGGAGGGGTCATGGGTTATGGAAAAACTCATTAAATATTGGTGTACATGAGGACAAATGCACAAAACCAGGTATTAAAATATATATAATAATAAGACTGATATTGAAAAATGTTTGCAATTTGGTGGAGCTCCAAATAAAACTTCTGATCTAGCAGATTTAAGTATGCTTTCACAGGAGAATATGGCTTTTTTCAACCGCTTAGCTATAAGTCTTACTCTAGTTTATAGGGACTGTTGGGACTTGGTGAAGATACATTATGGGCTTTACAGAGGGCCCTTTTTAATGTTCACAAATACTAGTGGAGTGATGGTATACAGGGCTGCTGCTCTCCATGTAGTCCAATTCCATCTACAAATCCATCCCATGAATACATTCTAGACCAGCCTAGAATTTTGGACTATAACTTTAAACTTGGGAGAAAATATATGAAATGTGCAGAACAAAAGATACATATCAAAAAGGTATATAAATACAATGTTATGTAATAATAAATCATAACCCGTATTTCCTATCAAGTGTCAATGCAGAACAGTGTATTTTCCCATATGCAAATTGTGGACCTTGCCTGATTCACAGTCTTGATTATGTGAAGAGACACAGGTGAGACTTGTGCTCTGCTCCAGGGTTGAAGTGGACGTGACGTGGAAACTTGGCTTTTGTCATGAAAAGTTGAAGCATAATTTACTGACAAATAGTATGAACTGCAAATACATTACATTGCTTAATTGTAACAGTTTGATTTAGTCACCAGCCTCAGACAACATACCTCTCTCTCTCTCCCCCCCTCTAACTCACCTCAACCCTAACCCATGTTGTGTCGTAGAACATCAAACTCTGTTTCCCTTTGTTAAACCTGGGGATTCTGTGGACCGAGGGTACTGTCTCAAGATGTTATGGCGAAGCAGTAGGAAATAATGTCTTCATTATGTACATATTAGATGCACATGAAATGTCCCATAGTAATGCAGTACTACTATGAAGAGGATGACATACAGGAGCATTTTTCTTATCAAAGGAACATTTCAATTTTAATACAATCCCTTTTGGGCCCTACAACAAATATCGTCCTGTCTCAGGATCTCTGTAGACTATTAGTGAGGCCAAATCAATGCAATCCATGCTTATCCATTAAAATAATTCATACCATCTTGTCTGACTTAACAAAAACAACTGTCGGTATCTCTGAGATAACTCAACATTCCACACATCCACTTATATTTTCTCGACAATTGCCATATTGCTTATCAGCAATAAGACGTAACAGCTACGTCAGACCCAGTTTTTTATTATAGAACAAAAAAGGATATCTTCCATCCATCCATCCATCCATCCATCCATCTGATCTCCTTCCAAGGCCTACGACCTCACAGGCCGTGCACAGCCCAGAGGTAGGACACCCCTCACCCCTTCTTAACGGCAGGGCTATGCAACACACTGCACACTTGCAAAACTTAGCATACCTAGACGAAATTGCCTTTTTCTTATTGTGCGAAATATCCATTTAATCTCTGCAGTATAATGGCTGGGGAGCATGCTAACCTTGTCAGGCTGGTATTGAGGATTGCCTCCCCAGACAGAGAGAGACAGCCAGCATCCCTTCAGCAATCCTATCCTGCACTGTGCTTCTTGTGCAGTCATGTGCTCAGTTGTATTTATGCTCCTGTGGAGTTGTGGGATTTGCTACAGGAGTAATCAGCCGGGGTTTGAGGGCATGTCCTCAGTCCCCCGCAATTATTCACAAGGTTAAGTTGCCAGACTCTGAGTGGTATGTGTGTAATTCAAACTGGGCACTGACCAATGAGCCAACAATTTCCAACAGCAGCTTGGTGGAGTCAAAGCCCCACCATGCTATTCTTCACAATGACCAGTTATTAATCACATTCAGAACATTTGAATATGCATTACAGATAACCTGTTCTTTCACCAAAGGGAATCCATTGCTCTTAATATATGTAAATTACTGACTGGGTGAGTCTATTGCTATGTGTGTAAAATATGTGGTTCTGGTGATGCTGGGTAATCCTGTGATGACGGGAAAAACCCTCAATACCACTGCTTTTGCATGTCTGCGTCAGGACCTGAAAAAGTGATGCACTGGCCAGTAGGAGAAATGAATGCCTGTTAATTGTGGCACTGTTTGGCCAATTTGTCTCTGGAATGTGTTCGTGTGTGGCTGACCTGTGTGTGCACTTGGATTCACTTTGTGCACCTTTGGCCTTTCGAAATTGGGAAACTAGTAACTGACAGTGGCATTTCAAATGCATTCATCCCTTTCTGTGGGAAGAAGTCACAAAGAAAATGTGAACCACTCAATTTGCTAAATCATCCAATAACGCAAGTCTGGTCACTGTCTTTATTATTTAATTACAACATTAAGGTTTGTTTGAATTTGATTTGACTTGGTGAACTTTTAGGTACAACCTTTGTTAGTTGTGGACTTCAACAAATTGTGTTGTCTTCTACAGGTATTTGCAGATGAATGGTCAGGAGTCCTACATGTAAGCACCCTTATACAGATATATAATAATAAGAGAGTTTGTGTATTGTATAATTGCATATGTTTACATGAGTGAATTTTCTAATCTGAACATGTATTTGACACAAATTTTCTCATCATGTTCAGAGGTTCAATTTCCTTTATTTCCTGTATTTAGAAAATTCGAACATGTACTCCCGGATTCTGTTTCACATAACAGTCTAGTTTTATCTTACTGATATTACATTGGTGATGAATTTGTATCTCAGTCAAGCATGTAATCATTGCTGGTAATGGAACAGAATGCAATTGTGTGTTAGTGGTAATATAAAGGAGAAATACAGGAAATGATGAACAATCTCTAAGAACCATAGCCTGACACAACCCTGTCCTACATAAAGGCCAGGTTCTTTGAGCAGCAGAGGTAAAGGCCCCAGCATCTCTTTGACCATGTACCATATGATCTTGGTTGTTTATTGAATTTATTGTGCGTTTTGCCAAAGTTTAAGATAATGACAAACAAGCCAACAAAACAAAATATAGAGATCCTACTTGTCAATGTCTAAATAAATCTGGCACATGATGTTTAGCCAATCTGCCTTGTGGAGAAGCACAGCTCGAGGAGTAATGCAATGCAATGCATCTCTGTTGTATCTGGGGCCAGCAATATGAGGAGTATTGGCTGGTGACCAGAGAGGTAGCATCAGTTGTTGAAATACTGATGGGATTAATGATACACCAGTACTCTCTTTCCATTTTGTTTCTGGTATCACTCATCTCTCAATCTGTACAGATTTGTTTAGCAATGGATCACGGCAGCTACAAAAAGTCTGACTGATCACCATCCATCACAGTGAAGACAGGCTGAGAGGGAAGCTTCCCTGGAGGAGGAGCTTTTTTTTGGCACAGTTCATGCATTTGTTTTAAGTAATGGTAATATGAATGTCAATAATCCTGTGACCACTTTAAATCCCAATTTACATTATTATTTTTATCTGCTACAGCTTACACGCGGAAAGCATTTATATTTCAGATTTGTTTTTCTCTTAAGTTTTCACAAGCAGGGCATCTGTCTTCATGGAGGCCTCATGTATGAAGCAGTTCCTATATACACCTGAGCCACTCCTGTTAATGTCTCAATCCTGTTTAACTTACAAACATGAAGTCATATATTGTCTCGCACCTTGGCTCATTGAACGAGCCTCCAACAAATACTCACCAGGGACAAGAGCTCGGTGAAAGCCAGTTTGCAGGCTAGACCGCTAATTAGCCGCTCAGCTGCAACACATTAAATAGCATGTTAACAGACTGAAAATGTCACTTTGGTCCAGTTTGATGCTTCCGGGCTGCTTACTCCCCTGTTTCACTAACAACAGCGTCTTCCCATGACATTTAGCTACTGCACAAGTTTATCATTTTGCCTTTTGTTTTCTGTGGTGTAATAATGAAAACCTTTTTTTTCCTATCAGCAAAAAATAAACAATTAAAACGAAAAAAAACAAAAAAATGTGTTCGAGGCACAAAAATTGCCAAATGCCTTTGATTTCATTTGGACTTTAATTTGCATTGCAATTGTTATGATCAGCAATGAAACATTCCAGTGAATACTGTATGATTTTTTGATGTGTGTGGTCCAAGCATTACCTGTGTTGTGGGGACCTAAATGTGGTTTAAATGGTGGTGTTCCCATGATAATATACTTATATTGACATAACAATGTAAATCAGTACATTTAGGATGATAGAATGTTTTGTGGTAAGGGTAAAGTTAGGTCATGGTCAGGGAAATACATTTATGTAATGTCCTTTGCTGCCATGAACCATGTGTCTATGTGCCTGTGTGTGTGTGTAAATGGTAATGGTAAATGGATTTGTATTTATATATTGCTTTTCTAGTCTTGATGACCACTCAAAGCTCTTTAGAGTACAGTTTTTACATTCACCCATTCAGACACATATTCATACAGTGCATCTATTCTCAGCACTTTTTTGTATAATGGGGGGCAATTCGAGGTTCAGCATTTTGCCCAAGGACACTTCGGCATGCAGATGGTTCAGACTGGGGATAGAACTGCCGAAAACCACTCTACCCCTCAGGCACAGAGTGTGTAATTCTAAACTCAATGTTTTAATAGCATTAAAAGAAAATGTAGGAAATGACATTTTTCAACCCAGAGTACACTGCTATCTGCCAGAGTGTCCATTTGCCCATACTATTTAGGACAACTAGTCTGCACAGTCAATATTCTACAGGTTTAAACTTTTCTAGATCTCTGTAGGCTTGTCCAGTTACTTTACCCATTGACTCTTCACCATTATTTTCTCTCCAGGTTAAGTTCAAGTCAACCAACAATATTTGTTTAGTGTGCACTTTATCGTAACATTTTACGAGCACCAGCACCACAAAAATAAAACAATAATTTATATTTAGCTAGTTCACGGAGGAACGGAGGAACTATGGCATACACTTAGTTGCTAGGTTATAGGTACACCATAAATAAATTCCACTTTTACTAGGGTTGCACCAAACATATTGGTGAAAGTACTGTTAGCCAAACAGTTTCTCCCATCTATACTTTACGCTAAGCTTAGCGAAACACATAACAGGAAGTGGACAGAAATACAACTGAAATATAAAAACTAACTTGTTCTCCTAAGAAACATTATATTAAACATGTCTTCACCTGTGTTCTACATTTCCAGGTATTTGTATTTTATCGCGCTCCTAGCTGTAAGACTGCATTTCCCATTCATTATGAAGAATTTTATATTCAGTGCTTCCGTGGAAACGCCAACATTTCATCGCCATTACAGAGAAACTGCTGTAATGACTAACAGCTCAGGTGAATAGTGAGGTCCTTGTAGACACATTTAGATGCAGCTTGATGCATCTCCAGTAAATCTTGTCCATTACGGAGGCAAAACTCCTTAATGCTTTATAGGAAAGGAGTTGAGAAGGAAATAGATGTCCCGATATATCAAGATTAATTTAAAAAGTATGTATTTATACATGATGAAAGTGTATTTACTATAGTTTGAAATATATTAAGTATTTTTCTTCCATCATAAGCTTTCAGTTAAGCTCAATAATCATCAATCAAGTTTTATTTGTATAGCCCATATTCACAAATCACAATTTGTTTCATAGGGCTTTAACATGGTGTGACATCCTCTGTCCTTAACCCACAGCAAGAGTAAGGAAAAACTACTAAAAATCCTTTTAACAGGGTAAAAAGAACTCAGATAAACAAAGTGAGAATAGAATTTGTTTCACTTCATCTTTTTTCAACATCACTTCTTTGCAAATATTCAGTTCAAGTCCTTGAGTCAAGGCTGTTATTCCATGTTTTTACATTTAAATGCTGATTATTATTATCACTATCATTAATATTTTTTTTCAGACAGCCTGGAATAGGGCATAAAACAGCTGCCCATGCAGATGGTAAATTGACCCAATGAAATCAATAGCTAAGTCAAAAGCTATATGTTCTCTCCAAAAGATCCTCAAAGTGCTACTTTTTTAGAAAACAGATTGAGGGCCAGATGCCAGGTAAAAACCCAAAGCAATAAACAATATGTCTCCTGAAAGCATCTCGGGAGCCCCACACACATTCAATTCCTCAAACCAGTCTTTTTTCCCATGTTTAATAAATTAAGGAATAAGGGGGGTTAGGGAAGTCAGATCAGCGAGTGCATTAGATCTGATTATTGCCTTTGCCTCTGTCGCTGTAATATTGCTTCGGGATCCCCAGAGAAGGATCTCTGCACCAAAGGTGGAACTGAGAAACTCAGGTTGGTAAAATTGGGCGGCAGAGACAATGCTGTGGGAGCAGATCAGGGCAAGGTGAAAGCAGGGGGAGGAAAATACAGAGGCCTTGGAGGAGTTCAGCTTTAATAAGAGCGTCTGGTTTCGTGGGAGATGGAGCAAGAGAGGCTGGTAGAGCAGGTGAGGGAAATACAAGACAAATAGGTTTGCGAGGGAGGGAGAAAGTTAAGTTGAGAAAGCAGATTCTGCAGCACCGAGAAGAAAATGATTTCAGGATATACTATAACAATAACCAGGGCTGTTTTGAATGTCAAAGGAGAAATAAAACAGAGTAGCCATTCTTCACATGGAATAGAGGATCATCATCACTGTGAATTTGATATAACAGCACAGTATGAATCCCAATCGATCATAATATGATGTGCCATAATCGCGGCCTATTAGTCGTCTTAGTAACTGAACCAAGTGAAGACTCCTGGGCCGGAGCTGCAGCCTTTGGAGAGTTTCACACCCACATGGAGTAAATGTCTGATGAGGAGCTGGAAGCCTCCTTAACTCTATCAAGATTGATTGTGTCAGTGATCCTCTTCATCATACCCGTAAGCAGTGCCACTTTAATACATATACGGTAAGCATTGTCGATACTTTGTCACTTATAGTACGCTGAGCACACAAGGAAAAAGCGCATTATGGAAAATTGATCAAAGGATATTTGCAACAGATAGGGTGCGCTATAATTTTACCAACTGCTTTAATTTGCTATGACTAACCTGGGAACGGCCACATGAACAGCTGCAGCTAGGGGGTAGAGCGATAATCCTTCAAGCGGTTCGTTCTAAGTCTTCCCTATCTGCAAGTGGCCTTGGGCAAGATACTGAACCCCAAATTACCCCTCGTAGAAAAAGTACAGTTGCTACTCACTGTATGAATGTTTGTGAATGGCTGAATGGCTTTGAGTGGTCATCAAGAGTGCTATAAATATATAATTGGTAGGCATGGCCAGTAAATGTAATCCATCCACCCAATATTTATAAAGCTTATCCAGTCCCCAATTAACCTAACCCCAATTTGCATGTCTGTGGAATGTGAAAGAAAAGCAAAGGGCATTCAATGTCAGCTTGACCTTTTGCATGCCCTCTTGACCGATCTGTAAAGTAAGGTAGTAATGTTATGATGATTTTCTACGACAATGGAGGACGATAGAAAGCAAGGCTGTCATGAGCAAACAATCATGACAGCAGAGCATCTTACAAGGGGCTAGTGGAAGGATTTTTGTAACGCACACATAAGGCTGATTGTTGTCTCTGAAAACCAACTCGCCCCAAACAACAACGCATAGGTTTTACTTCCGGCTCCGGTGCAGTTAAATCAATAAGCCGATGTTCTCTGACAACACTATGTAAAGACCTTGATCTTGGAAAGTTTGAATTGCTTGGAATTACCTTGATATCAGCATGTGAAGAAAATGACATGCTGGTAATGCTCAATAATGACATGTTGTCATTCTTCAAAGAACCAGCTGATATGTTTTAACACGGAAGGTATTAAGGTTATGTATACTCTATCGAAGCTTTTGCAAGTGTGCATTCATTAAAGCAAATGGTGTGTATGTGCTAGAAAAAAAAGACACACTTTCTCTTGCTTCAAAGGGATTAACAGAAAACATCAGCATCTGTGCTAAATGTGGGAAAACGAAGACACACACACACACACACGCACACCACCCTACCCACACAAAGACAAATAGAGGAGAGTAAAATGATTTGAAATAGAATTATTTCTGGTCCAGTGCGCTAAGTAAAAATCAATTCCCCATTATAGAAATAGGATACAGAAAGGAATTAAAACTTAATGAGGTTTTCCAGCTAGAGTCCACCCACTTTTTAACCCTGCACTTGGCAGCGCTGCAAGACAGTGTGTCACGGCGTGTATATGCTAGACTGGGTATGTCAGGGTATTCTGTGTTGACTCGCTTGTGTGCATAAGCCCTCTCTCCTGTGCACGCCAGGAAACAAGATGACACTAATGCCGTTGCATCCTTCAAAGCTTCCCTTTCCTCGCAGGTATTCAAACTCATTTGTCACCCCCCTCACACGCACGCAACATAACACTCACACACATACACACACGTCTCACTCTCTGCTGGCAATATCGATCTGCACTTGATCCGCAGTGACAAAAGACAAAGCTTTTCATGTGACACGCAATTAGATGGCTGTGGAGCCTGCGGAGCTCAGCCAGAGCACCGTCTGGGTAAATACTAACAACAGCCGTCCAAACGCTGAGAGGAGATGGGAGGAATGGAAGGGGATTGAGGAAGACAAAGATCTGGCTCCACATGCATCCTCCTAGAGTTATCTGTCTCTTCTCTAACACCTGGTATGAGCCTTGTGGCACCTATTGATTTTGGTATTATTAGCTTTCAAAAGATACACACAGTTGGGTCTCATACCTCAATCAATCCATCCATCCATCCATTCCTGCAACCATCCATCATCTGGCTCCTCATTATCTCCATCATCGTGGCTCATACACAAACTCTGTAATGTACAGTACGCAGTGGCAAACAAACCGCAGATGAAGAGCGGCTTCGGATTTAAACTTCAGCAAGATAAAATAACCACCTACACTGCTCATATAATTGAATACCGATGTTTGATGGTGGTATTTACAGTACATCTAGACATCACATACAAAAATACAGGAACACCATGAAATACAAATACAAACAAATAGCTCAACATTTTTGCAAACGTCCTCTTATTAAGACGTAGATTGGAAGACCAATATCTTTCTGAAATGTTTGTGTTTAGTTTGGGGCTCAGCCCTTACGACTGGGAACATACTATCCTGAATTTGTTTAAAGAGGAAAAATACACCTGCCAACAGCCCTAAAGATGACAAATTGTGTTTTGCTTAAAGGAAAAAAAATGTTTATACCTGCTCTAAGTGGCCATACTTTGAGGCCGGGTGAAAAGCCTGGTTTTACAACATCCCCAGGGCTTTATATCACTGCCGTGTTTGATCTCTCTTCAAGAAATGTGTCTACAAGCTGTGTTTCTACATCCACACACCTGGAGATATGTGTTGCACAGGCATGAGACAGTTTTCAGATGTTAAGGACGGAGCCAAGGATTGAACTCTGACTCTAAGTTTGACATGTGCCACAAATAGTAGTGTAACAATGTGCAATGAAAATGTTTCCTTTAACCCCATTTAAACAACGTGCCATCTTATACATCTCTATGACACTGTTTGAATGTGGCCATGGGAATCAGATATCGTTACGCCTAGAGAAAGGTGAGAATCCAAAGGCTAATGGTACACTCAAGGGCAAACAAATGTTCTTATATGAGACAAAAAGTTTTGGGAAACAGAAAGGCAGATCACAGTGTTCACATGTAAATACATGAGTTAAAGAGAAACAAGTGGCGAGGAAGGGAAAACAAAACAGAGAAAGACAGGAAACAAAGTGCACTGAAATGAGACAGAAGGTTTATTAACAAAAATCGAAAAAGGGAATAATTGAATGAGGAAGAACAGAAAAATACATAATATAACTCAAGGAGCAAAGAACAGGAATACAAATCCAAAAACCTAACACAACAAAAGGCCATTCAACAAATGAACGAAACAGATAAATCATGACTACTTCAAAAGAAGAACCCATGAGAAAATCAAGACAGGTATAAAGACTTCTGATATCTTCTTTGGATGGACCATTTAATTAACCAATAACCCATTCCAACTGTGCCCACTGGGATGATGCATTGTTACGGCACATCTAAAAAATACTTCTCTTATTTTGTAGTTTGTGGTGTCCTATCAACAGTCTTACAGAAAGCCTCTTAATAATGGGTCTTTTGAAATGCTCTCAGGGCTGCAGGAGATTTGGTCTTTGCTCTTTTACTGAACACACAGACAATCCTAAAGTTGTATTCAAAACAAGTAAGTTACTTTTTACCAGTCAGCTTTGAATAACAAGTCAGGATACTGACCTGCAGGTAAAAAAAATTCCCCTATCACAGTGAAGCCTTAATGAAGACTTCAGTTTTCGTCATTGATGATAAAAAGCTGTAACATATCTTATCACAGTAGACATATTGATAACATAACTGCTCTAAGTACAGCAGACAAGACAAAATCTGATCAATAAAGTTAGCTGAAATACGTTCATCTTTGATGCAGCGATGGTGTGAGATGCATGCAAGCAGGCTCAGTTCAGAAATACACAAAAAAAAAGGTTCCAAGTTATATGTAATATTTGCTTATTTTGCAGTAAAGTTCCTCATTATAAGGGTAGTATGTTGAAAGCAGATACAACACTTGTAATCCAGTGGAAGTCTACTTGGCTCTGTGCTGCTCTCTGGATTTGCAGCTGCCAGCTTTCTGTACCTAGACCCTGTGGATGTTTGGCAGCTTGATGACAGTCTGTCAACATCCAGTAGGTTTAATACTGAAACTCCAAACAGATAGAACAGATTGCAGTTTCATTTCCTTTTAATGAGCAAGATGGTGAACAAGCTGTGGGAAAGTGCTGTGGAAAAGATCCCTTCTAGCTATCATTCCCCCTCTTATCTTAATGAATCAGTTGATTATCTCCAGTTATGACACCATCACTTCTCTTATCTTAATCCATCAGTGCCCAATGGACTGCCTTGCTATACTCCACTCTGTTTACAATTAACAATCTGATATAATCAAATTCCGACTTGTGAGACCATGAGCTTTAGAGAAATATGCGTGCAATTCCTGAGGCCTGTGTTGCTGCATTCCAAAGAAAGTGTTTCTTTTCTCCAGAGAGGAAAAATGTGCAGCAACATGGAGTTTAGATTTACTACTATTGATTGAAGGATGGTATACCAAATAGATGTGGCTGTAAACAAATTATTGTGGTGTCGCAAGGAGTTATGGATCTCTGCCTCAGACTGTTTAAACCCCTAAAAGGTCTGAATGATGATAATGATGAATTGTGTTTAGCTGGATAGATAATCTATTCTTAATTATGATACAATTGAATATGTTTTGGAGGCATTACACACTGGCCCAGGGCCTTAAAAGATGCTATTAATGGAGAGAGAGAAAGCGTGTGAGAGGGTTTAGTTTTGTTGGGAAACAGGTCGACAGCTTTTCAAACACTGTTAGACGTGATGGGCTGGGATCCACAGAGAGCAGCTTCTGCCCACAGCTGATAAATGGAAATGCTGAGGATTAGTTGTGTCCCTGTGGGCAATGTCATCCAATTTACTGTGATCATACATGTTTTTGTGTGGGATAATTGTTATGCAGTGAGTCTATGGAGCATACATCCACCAACGTTCACTGAAAAGTGCCTCTTGTATATTATAACTGCATTATTCTTAAAGATTGTTATTATAACTTTGACAAATTCACAAGTAACCAAGTTGTGATGGTTTGCTTCACACACAGTCAGGTTGTGTAAGTCTTCTGTGGACACCGGCATCCACGGGTGCTATTTTTTAATTAGAAGACATCACACATCAGATATTTATACGGTAGAAACTAATCTTGACTTTATGGATGACCATCTTGTTCTATCCACCCTCCAGGATGAAGCAAAATAACCTGAGGATCTGCAGCACACAAGTTTTGACCTGAAATAAGACAGAATCCATGTGTTAATTTATTTAGATTTTTAGTAAAACAAAATCCAAAAGCTTTATTCAAACGCAATGCTGCTGGAAAACTGTATAAAAAGAATACACACAACAGTATGTGTTTGTATCCCCGCCCCTTATGTTTCAAGCGGGGGTGGGGTGGATAGAAAAGCAGTAGTCCACCAGTGCATTAAGACATATCAAATGTGTTTGTTAAAAAATAATGAAAGAAGGTCCCTGCATCACGCGAATGGTTCAAAGGGGTTTGACCTAATCTTTAAAACAATCGTGGGTGTGTTTTGGCGTAATGTACAATAACCAATCCCTAAAAGCCAGGTGCACTTGTGCCTTTGTGGATGCTCAGCTCAGTGGATGCAGCTGTCGTGACTGATGGTTGGATATCATGTAGCTGTTTAACCCTGCTCTCCTCGGGATCAGTGCTGTATCCTCTAGGCTGCCCAGTGGTGTTGAAATATCAACAAAAGAGATTAAATCCCTTATTCCCTTCTATTTTTTGACTCCAAAAAATCCTAGTGACCATCTCATATTATATACAATATTTGAACACATTAGGTCAAGCATATATATGTTTGGTTTCAGAAGTGAGAAGGTGCAAATAAGACAGGTCCTTCAACAAAGACAAAAGCCAACAACCTTCAAAAAGTTAGAACGGCATGTTTGTAACGTGATGAAACCCAGAATAACACAAACATATTCACTTCATCATCATGAAGTCTAAACTATCCTTTCATGGGGCACAAGGGACTTGAGATAAAGCCGCTCACCATAAACAAGGGTAAACCAATGGATACCAACCTCTGTCCACACTGAAATGAAGTGAACTCTGTCAGTGTCTCAGTTAACAATATAAGCTAAATACATAAATTACATTGCAACTCACCTAGTTATTTTTATAGTTTTTTCATTGTTTTTTACCTTACTGCATCATCCACATTAAGTGTGTTGTAGAGCCTTTAATTGACTGATTGTTATTAACCAATTCATTAATTGAAACATGCAGATTTCTAATAATAATAATACTGGTAACTTTATTTGTATAGCACTTATCTAAACAAGGTGCTTCATACAAAATCTGTGGCAAAATGAAGAATGCATTATATTAAAAGGTAATTAGTTCAGTTCATAACAATTATAAGTACCTTACATTTATAGAGAAACCAAACACTTCCCACAATGAGTAAGCACTTTGGTGACTATGGAGACAAACAAACTCCCAATTGATTCTAAGTATGAATGATCATTTTCAAACTATGGCTATAAAGGCTTTCTTACTCACAAGGGCTTTAACCGAAGGCCGTCTGTAATAAATCAAAACAGACATGGGCAATCACAGACATGAACACACGCAGCTACACACATGTCAGAAGTTTCCCACAAATTGAAAAAGACATTTTTGACTCAGTAATTCCCTTGATTTGCCCTCTAATGACCATGTCAATATGTCTCTGAGGCCTTGGTTTTAGTCGCTCACTATCCTGCCATTGAAAATCTATTGGCATTGACAAAAGTATGTAAACCCATAATTCCTGTCCTTCCCTGTCAGCCTGTCTCCAACATATCACAGAGAACAGGGACAACGTTTGCCTTTACCTCACCTCCTAACATCTACCTGACTTTACCACTTAGATGCATTGAACATGAAATCATTATTGAAAAGCTTTGCTGAGATGAACATTTCAACACGTTCTTGTCTCTTTTAAATTAGACTTAACATTGTGGTACACTATGTACAGTGCAGATCTCACATATATACGGGAGCTGTAGATTCCTAACGAATCCAATAAGCAGCTGATGTTCCTCGCTGTAGTCTGCGGGGGGAGCAGCTAGAGCCCACGACGCCAGCAGCCTGAGTAAAATTGATTGAGAAGGTCGGCTCTGTAATTGGCTGCAAACCAGACTCCTTTGAAGTTGTGGTGGAGAGGAGGACACCGAACAAACTGTTATCAATTATGGATAATCCTGAACACCCTCTCCACCATTACTGGAAGGGCAGCAGAGCAATTTTTCTAACAGACTGGTTTAGCTCCTCTGACACAAGGACCAATACAGGAAATCTTTCCTGCCCACAGCAACAGCACTTTACAACTTCACAACTCTGTCTGACCAAGACCTCTGCTTCTGTTTAGTGGGAGGTGCATCAGAACCCCACCGTTTGCAAAACCTTTCACTGTTAATATTTATTGTTAACTAGGGAATTTATGCATTGTACATTACATTATTGTTTTTTGTTGTGTATATTGTACTGTTATCTAAGAATTTGCTAAATTGTGATCAAGTACATCTACCTACCCTCCATCCCTCATTGATTTTCTTTCTGTTAACACTATATACACAATACTTTATCCACATTTGGTTCCAAACCTAAAGCTCGTAAGCAAACAAGTTTACAACTATGGCCGTTTTTAACTGATGGTGAATTGATTCACCATAAGTTATTTTATTGGTGAAGCAACCTTATTTCTGTCTAATGTAATGCTAGCATACATCAGCTAAGTTCAACTATTATCTCTTGAAAATCCAGTTGTGATGTTCATGGTCACAGACCGACATTGCATCCTTGGCTGCATCCACTGGCCATGTCCTGTTTTAAAGAAAACAATGGTGACAAGAGCAAAAGTTATGTTATTTCAAATATAGAGAGTCGAAGTGAAGGTACAGTAGTTGCTGACCTTTCCATGCCAAGAAAGACGTGTTGTGGTGTGTGGGAGTTGTGAAGAGCATTTGCCCACTGTACACACAGTTTGTAGGTAGCTTTACATTTCATATTTATTAATATCACAGCACAAGTAACAGGAATGGCACTTGGGCCTTGTCAGAAAATGAAAATAAAAATCACATAATTGCTTTGTCTCACTAAACAGTTTAGTGTGAGCAGTGCTGTGGGCAAGACCTCACAGCTCAGCCTGTTTAGTATGCACTCCAGCACTTTTACCTCTCTGCTGCACAAAGGAAAAAATCATCGCAGGTACTGTAAATATATGTTCTGTAATCCATGTTAACTGGATATTATAATACCTTTTATTACTGAGCAAACAAAACACCTCATTACTTAACAAACATCACCTAGAGAGTTTACCTTGAAAGTATGGTGCTGGTGAGGGATTGAATTCCTCTACACAACATTGTATCAGGTTTGTTTGTAATAAAGACAGATTTTCCCATTGCATCTTCTCTCGTGAGATCGTCTTCTGTTATTACAGGTTCTATCAGGCTCTTTCTTTCATTGATCTTATCTTATTATACTCACACCTGTTCTTGTTATATTGAGTTATTTTGTCATATGGAATGTAGTTGGTATTTTTTCTTTTTCATCACAATTCCAGGTTACCTCAATAAGGAGACAGATTACAGATTAATGGGAAGGGGATCTACAAAAGTGATGGGAATCATAGAACCCGCATGGAGGTGTTAAAACCTTAGATAGTCATGGGGCCTTATCTCGTATTATTGATTGGTCTGTTCTAGATCTTTTGCGTAGGTGTGTGTGTGTGTAAGTGTGTTCTGGATGACCAAAAGGTTTCTTCTAAACTTTGACAGGTTGAACGTTTCTCACTTTCTCTATTGATCTGTGACACACTGTGTATGTAAATGTGTCCTGGTGAACATTGAGGTACTGCCTACTCAGCCGATGTCCTCTGTGAGTGTGAGTTACTCAACAAGAGGGGTGATTCAGTGAGCTGTAAGATTATGGTTTGACTCCCTTACTATTGAGGTAATCATTGGCGTTGTTGGAGGGGGTGATGGGGCATTGGGAGCGATGTATTGCTCCTATTCATCAGTTGAACTCCCATCTGTCCTCAAAACCACTAACAATCTACGGCTGTCTCTTTCCTCAAATCCTGACTAGTTAACTGAACACCAAAGTATATAAAAATGCACCAAAGGACATCAAACTTCCAAACCAGGTTAAACAGTGTTGATTTTCCAATATCAAAGAACTCACTGGTTAAGGTCTGTCCGGACACAAGGTACCAATGTGCCTCTGCACACCTTTTCTCCTGTAAAAATATGGGCAAAAGTTTACTTATTTTATGTATTTTGGCACAAAATCTAGAAAAGAGATCTAATCCCGCTATCACTAAGTTATCAATCACCATTTTAATGACATTCATAATTACACGACAAACTTCTGTTCTATTGTGATCTTAAGGTATGAGCAGGGTCTATTAGAAAAACATATATAGAAATCCTTATCCCTTTAATTGTGGACTGTGAGGGGAAATAAATGCAATAAGAAAAAAACATCTGCTTCAGAAACTAAAAAACCAATGCATTTCTAGAGTGTAACTATAGGACTATAGTCAAAGTAATAGGAACTAAACTAGCCTGAGAAATCTAACCTGACACAAGGGAACATTAAATAAAAAGGGCTGTACAAATCGACACATGGAACACCTTTTGCTCAAAAAGGAAAGATGTCTCCCGAAATTAATAAACGGAAATTACATATGTAACACTACTGTGTCAAATTAAATTAATCACCAGGTCCTCTTTCTGCCGTAGAGACTTCCCCAACAACCACTGTTCCCAATTAACTTCATCTAATTAACACTGGCCACAATTACAACCAGTGTCTGAACTTTAGCCTTAAACGCATCCATCTTGTTAGATTTTCTTGAATGGGACAAGCAATGAGGAAATGGAAATCAATAAGTACCACTGATCACTTCTACTGCCCACGTGCATGAAGCGCACACACACACACACACACACACACACACACACACAGACGGTGGTTTGCTAATTTTAAATGCCATTTAAGGGACGCCAGTGAAACTGATTTTGCCTCTCAGCCAACACAAACTGGCATTAACTTAGGCATCAAGGTGTTAAAATATCAATTATCAAAGGACAGAAAGTGGTTTAGGCCATTTATATAAGTGTCTTTAGCTACAACCATGTATGATTATCTGTGCTAACATTTGGAAATTAATCTTCACACAAAGTGGAAGCCAATGGGAATGTCCGTTTTACCCGGATTTAATCATTGAATAAAAGTTTTAATTTAATGATTGAACCAGGTCAGGGAATCAACTAAACTGATCCCAGTCGTCTTGAGATTTTCGGTGTTATCTGTACCAGATTTTCATAACCATACATCTAAGACCAAAAATAATGAAATATGAACACATTACACCAACATCTATGCTTTTCCTTTGTGACCACATGGTTGGAAACCTGTTATTACTCTTACTGAATGGAGTTATATGTTTTACAATTAAATGATTCACATTTTACACTCAGATTTGACAGGTCTTTAAAAAATTGGACAGTCAACTGCTGATCAATTTCATAATACTCATTGGGCTAATCTCTGGAGATTATGAATGATTGTCTCTATATCTTTTTCTGAAAAAGGGCTGGACAGACTCACAGCTCCTAGAGAATATGAGGCAGGCATTATCATCCCTTTATGTTTAATATCTAATGGGTAACAATAAAATTAGAACTTGTTTCATTTCATCACCTAATAGCGAAAGTACTTGAATAAATATAGTGATCTTATGTGACACTGCTGTTTATCTCGCCATGCACAGAAAAGAGACACTAAATCTGAACAGATGGAGTTTGTGGCCTTAAAGTCTCTTTATTTCTGGGTCTTTGACTCCGCATTCCATAAAACACAGCTACAAAAGCTTTTACAACAGAAAACAACATCAAACATGATTATAAAAAAGGCAAGAAATATGAAAGAATGAGTCATAAAATGAAGGAGTCAAAAGGTGTTTTCAGACCCAACAGCTCTGAGATCAGAGTTCAGAGATCTTTATTGTTCCTCGAAGGGAAATTTGATTTACAGCAGGGGAGGGGACTCACACACACACACACACACACACACACACACACACACACACACACATTGACACACACACACACTGGCACAACATACAAAAGGACATTGTACATTGATCACAGCGGTTATAGCAAATAACCACATAAAAAAGATGTATTGGTTCGTTAAAGATGTCAAACCATTGGAATGGTAGCCATAATAAAGTTCTGCTGCAAGCTTAGTCCAAATTAAGCACATTTATTGTACTTGGAACAAAGACAAATTTAAACCTATTGCTTTTTACCCTAGGGGACCTGTATGTTCACCCCGAAGTAGTGGGAACAAATTCCTCCAAGAGTATGTAGTCAGAGCTCAACAAGACAGAAACTGCCTTCCTCAAAACTTGTCTGTGGTTTCATGTCTGCTAAAGAAAGCTGCTGAAGTGTGCCCTTTATTTTGCCGGCTCCTTTAACAATGTTTGAAATTCTATTTGTGTTTTACAATGCACGATTCCCACACACCAAAATAAAGGAGGCTAGAATGGACTCAGTCGAGGAATTATAAAATAAAGCCATCAGTGTCTTGTCCGCTGAGAGGAGCTTTTGTCTCTCACACAGATATTTAGGTCCAATTTATTGGATTTATCTATTTGAAATGCATGTAAAATGTCCATCCATTTGGGTTACTCAAATTTAACACAAGAACACTAATACTTATGTAATGTATAGTTTATTTGCCATGATCTTTTTAGCAGTAAAATAAACTTATTTCCAATACACAATAAGTAGGTGATTGCAATTCTAATCATTGGATTAAATCAGTACAAGATTCTTAGGGAAAACAGGTTTATGATGATTATTTTCATAAAGGATATTTGTTTAAAATACATAATTACTAGGTTTATGCATTATAAATAATCATTCAATGTGTTTAAAATACTTAAGGTTATCAATTAATAAACTAAATGTATTAAACATGCCTTATCTACCTTTGACATATAAATTCAATTCATTGTAAATTAAAAAATTAACATATGAAATTGTGTTTGTTTGTTCAATTAGCCTCACACGCCATCAAAACTACAATACATTAAATCTTAATTCGTCATCGCTGCTCGCCTCATCTCTCCATTATGTTACAAATGGTTTCTTCCAATCAATGTTGTAAATACTGTTGATGTGCTCAGTTGCACACAGCATGTACTGCACTTCACTCCGTCCTGGGAGAGGGATCCCTCACATGTGGCTCTCTCTGAGGTTTTTTGATAGTTTTTACCTACTCTTGTTGAGGATTAAGGGCAGAGGATGCCACAAGTTGTTATAAGAGTGAATATGGGCTATAAAAATACATTTGAATCATTGATTTACTTTCCAAATTCAAACACAGTAATGTAATCTTGACATATAATACAAGGAGTATAAGTACAAGTAAATGACTAATAATGAAGTTATCAGGTAATTCATTTATGTTTGAATCTCTCTCTCTCTCTCTCTCTCTCTCTCTCTCTCTCTCTCTCTCTCTCTCTCTCTCTCTCTCTCTCTCTCTCTCTCATACACACAAGCACACTAGAGCAGCGGGACCCAACCTGTCGACCTAGAAAGCCTTTACTGTCGATCCCGCTCGGAACACACTGGCTGCTCTGCATCGGAGCTGCTGGTATAACTGCTTCACTTCCTTGAATAAAAGTCAGTTGTATTTGATTGATTCAATGTTTTTATTGTGTACTAGAGTATAGCATAGTATTGTACAGTTTAGTATAGTATAGTATAGTTGAGAGCTAAAATGACTACACCACCGTCAGATATGAGTCAACTCTCCGTAAGATAAATAATTATATAATAATTCAGTATTTTTCTAACATGATAATGTGTTTAAATCGTAAAAACAATTTAATAGCTGTTTAAGGTAAGGTTTACTTTTTATTATACAGTCCAATAAGAAAACACAGTGGGAAATCTTTATAATATAAAAATAAATTCAATTAAAAGTGACTTTCTCGAGGGCGCTCTCAGTCTTGGTGGAATGTGCTTTCGTCATCGTTTTATTTTATAAAAAAACAGAAAAGTCGGATGGTTGTTTTAAAACATAGCTTAGGAGCTTAGTACATGGTAGATAAATACATGTAGTTTAGCTTGTCTGAGCTTTAGGTTTTTAGTTTTTTCAATGTTGGATCCAGAAACAATGCTGTAGTGTATGTTATTTGTAGTTTATCTGCCAGGATGGAGTCAAGTTGAAGCGCGCCTTTGTAAATCGGAAACTAAATCAGCTCAGTTTCCAGTCCTCAGCCCTTGCGAGCCAAGCAGCTGTAGTTTGAAAACCATGATGGTCCAGAGTTGAGGCTACTTCATTGCAGTCGCACACATTGTTGAGCAGTGTTGGCATGAACACTTTCAATGAACATGTGGATATTTTACTTAACGCTGAACAAATTAATTGAATAAATTATGAACGTTAGCAACATACAGTCTCGCTGGAGTGAAAGCCAATCACACTTTATAATACCCAATTGTTATGCAGATGACAACCAATTGTTGTTTAAGCTAGATAACACCATTTTAGTTTGCCAAACTTCAAACATGCCTCAAGGACTTTAAGACCTGGCTAACCAGCAAATGTCTGCTATTAAATTCAGACAAAACTGAAGTTATTGCACTTGGCTCCAAAAACCTCAGGAATACATCATCTAATGGCAATGCCCTGGCCTCCAGCACCACTGTACGTATTCTTGATCAGGATATGTCCTCTCAGTGCTGAATAAAAGAAACCTCAAGGACAACTTTTTTCAACCTGTACAACATTTGGAATATCAAGAACATACTGTTCAGTTTTTCTCACTTTTAGGCACCAATACTCTCATTTTATATAAGGCACGCAAGCACTGTCAAGGACTGGGAAAATAGATACAAATTTTCCTTGTGTTAGCCTCCCTGTGAAATAAATGAATACAGTTTATTTTAGTATAGTACCTATCTGAACAAGGTTACAAAGTGCTTCCCAAAATCCATGGCAAAAAAATGAGTGAACTACAATAAAATATATTCAATTCTGTTCAATTTTAAGAGCCAAATATTTACATTATAAGGACAAGACCTTAAAATGTACAGGCAGGGAGAAAGCTTAGTCACCCTGAGTAGCCAGCCTTGACCTAGGGACAGCCAACAGGGACAGGCTGGCCGATCTTAGGATTTTACCGGGATTGTAGGGAGTCAAGAGCTGGGATATATATGTGGGGGTCCTGTCCATGTTGAGCTTTGAAAGTTATTAGGTGAAGGTATACAAGGCTTTGTGGACTAAACACTACACCCATCCCTCCATCGGCATAGTGGTGGGTAGATAATTAGTGAATTTTCATTTTTGGGTGAACTATCCCTTTAAGGAGAGTAGTTTCAGTACTGTGTCATTTGTGAAATCCTGACTGGAATTGATAAAAAAGGTTATTATTGTCATACCCAGACAAAAGTTGGCTTAGTACCACCTTTTCAACAATTTTGAATATGAAGTTTTTTTTTAAATAGGCCTATAATTATGTGTGGGGGATTGGTCCAGATCTGGCTTTTTCAGTAAAGTTTTAATACTGTCTTTCTTAAAATGATCAACGACATGGCCAGATGTAAGGGGGCAATTCATAATTTTGAGAAGGCAAGAGCCAATAGTGCTTTACTACTTCTTTTAGGAGTGAGGAAGGTAGGATGTCGAGATGGATGGCAGAAGAATGCATATGTGACAAAGTGTCCATGAGTTCAGAAATAGAAACTTTTTGAAAATGACTAAGGAAAATGGGACAGGATGCCCTGCAAGGAGGAAAGATAGGGGTAGTTGGTCCACTATTTGATGTAGACAATTTGTTTCTTAAAAGATAACAACTTTTCATAGCCGGTATTTGAAGTGGCTGGCAGGGCAGAAGGAGAGTTTATGAGTCTATTAATGGTTTTAAAAAGGACTATGGGATTATGTGATTCATTTTGAGAAATAATTTGCTCTTGCTTCTTTACTTTTATTATTAAAAGAAGTCAAGAGCAATTTGCTCCTTTTCCTCTTCCTTTCCGATTTTCTGAATATCAATTTGAGTTCTTGAAGCCTATCATCAACCCAATGAGAGGTATTAACAGGGGCTTTGATATCCAATGTAGTCTGATAGTATTAAAGCAATTGAGTAAAATCCATAGGATAGGAAGATGTATATGGGATATGTCAAGAAGACCTATGGAAAAGTTGGATGAACATTTTTATCTTTCATTTAAGAAGTGTGAGCTTTTAGTGCTTGTGATGTTTTTTGGGGCAACGTGGAACAGGGAGTCACTTTGACACTTGATCAGAGATTAAAAAAAAATATGTCTGCCAAAGTCAAAGAAATGAAGCTCAGACTGAGTATAAAATCTTAATCTAATGTATGACCACGGTTGTGAGTTGGACCAGTCCCATGTTCGGCTAAATTAAAAGATTCTGTAATGTCTAAGAATTCAGCTGGAAAACCATCGGTTGGGTCATCGATATGGATTAAAATCATCAACAATTATGGCTCTGTCAAAATTTAAAGCAATGAAAGATAAAAGTTCAAATTAGCATTTGGTTTGGGAGTGCGATAAATAGCATTAGCAAATATTGAACTGAGCAGTTTAGATTTTCCGGTCTGGGCTACTGTAAAAAACATGGCGACTTCTGTAGAGAGGAAACGCTCCAGAGGACCTGCTTATTTAAATTTCAAGGGCCCTTTATAGGGTGAAGGAAAACAAATTATGAGTAGAATTTAGATGAAACACACTGCTAAAAACATCTCTAGGATTATTTTATATTCAATTTCTGCCAATTGATCCCTTTCACCACTGAACATTTAAAACTATAAAACATATCTTGGGTTACAGTGCAACAAATAGCGTTATGGGTCAGGCAACATCATATATATATGAGCTTATACTATAGAAACTCCAGAACGTTTGCAAAAGATTATCATTTATATAGCACTTTACTACTTTTAACAACCACTCAAAGGGCTTTACACTGCATGTCACATTCACCCATACAGAGCTTTAATATGCAGTGCTTTTCTGTAACCCATCATTCACACATTGACTGAACAACCATTTGGGACCATTTTCAGGGTTCAAAGGACACCTCAGCATGCAAACTGGAGGAGCCGGGGATTGAGTTACCACTTAATAGTCAGTGGGTGACCCACTCTACTGCCCATTTGCGAGTTGCTGAAGATACTAGGATATTCAATTGCAGTGAATAAACCCATCCCAATATCAGACTGCATGGAGAACTCACCTGAATAAATAGGCTAGGTCTATTTAATTTCACATGAGCTACTAGCTTCAAAAAGAACTGAAATGACCACTGCTGTATAATGTGATTGTTCTGCAAATTAACATCCCTCCACATTCCTTCATTTGTTCCTTTCAGATTGCTTCAATCACTTGCAATTTGTGGGAATTGTAGTGTACAGCTTAACAGCTATTACAAAAGTAAATCTACGTTATCAGAAGTGTACAGTATGTAAACAATGAAGGCATTCAAATCACTTTCCTCAATTAATGTTTGATGAACACAGTTATGGAAATAATGAGGTGATATCATGGATTTTTTCTTGTAAAATAGTCATGCTAACAGGAATGGTATTTAATTTACTTCCATAATTCAGAACAGGAGAGATATTTTGTCTTAATAATCTAGTAGGAGAGCTCTAATGACTTAGTGCTGTACATTTATCAATTTGTTGTTAAGAAACAGATTTATTAAGAAGAAGATGTGTCATTATTGGTCAAGCTCCAAAATGACATGTCCAACTTACTAGAGGGAGCAAAGAGTCACAGACATATAGAAGGTGCCCAGAAGTGGTTTCATGTTCGGAGCTAATTTCCCTTGTATTGCAGCTCGAGAATCATCTAACAAATACATTGTACAGCATGCAACAAAGGGAATAAACGCCCTGTACCATATAATCAAAATGCAAATGATTTAAAATGGAACAATAATTGCATTATTATTATAAGGTTGAAGGGTATGGTATTTTGTTAAAAAGCAAACTGGCTGGATACACTAGACTGAGAGCAGGGACTCCACAGTACAACCTGCATGCAACAAAACTTTGATTTCCAGATAAAGCATGACCTTTATATAATAATCTATCTAAACTACAGGTTCCTGTGCTTTGGCCTGGATTGTGTTGACTGTAACATGGCTCCACGTGTGCCTGATCAAACAGCAAGATTGATCAAAGATTGGAGAGGATCCATGAGTGTCAGTTGGCGAGAACAAAGCTGCATCTGTAGTAAGAAGGTAAAAGGAGACGATTTACCAAAAACAGAAGGTGGAATGCTTGCCCTTGAAACGTTACAATTTATTATATACTTAAAAGTGCTTGTGACTCGGCTGTACAAATTGGTGTTTCAGTGAGTGATCCGACAGTGACGTGACTCCCAGTAACAAGATGCTTGCTCTTCCAACTTGAAAGTAATCCAAAACACACCGCACAACTTACACACGAGTGATTAAAGACCAAAGTGAAAACTTAGCCCAAACCCTAACAAAATTCGAACCTTTACAAAAACAGGCAGTTTAAGATAATCTTCTTAGAACAAAGGCAGATCATCTCAACACCGATTTGTTTGATTCTGATTGCCAGGGCAATTTAATCTTTAATCAACGATAATGCTGAACATACGAAAAAAGAGAAAAAGAGACATTCACTGAAGGCTATGTTTTGCTGCTTTTGGTTCCACTATATGATCATAATATTTCAATTACAGCGACACATTTAATTGTATTAAAAGGACATGCTTTGTAACTACTCAACATTTCAGCTATATTGACCAGTTATATATAACAATAGTAATAGTTGATAGCAGTACTACAAGTCCATACAGACTAGCACATGAATGCAACTTCACCACTTTATGTGACTAAATTCTACACACTGCAACTTTAAAGTTGAACGATAGATGTGACCCTCCTGTTGACCAGGGAAGAGAGACAGGGAATTTGCATCTATTCTCATATTTCCATTGCCTTTGTATGTAATCTCAACATAGAAAAACATTAGTGTTGTGTTAAGTGAAATTAGATTGTTAAGCCGTATTCAGCTTTTTTTAGAAGCTTTCAGCTGTACCATGGACGACATCTAAACGGGTCTGTGGGACCTGTTTCCTCTCATAAAAAGTGTAAGGTCAAACTGAAAGCTGAGAGAGGCCAACAGGACCAAGGGTCAGTATTCAACATCACATTTTCCAAGTAAAGAACAATGTTTTTATGTCATTATGCTGATAGTCAGTATGACATATTTTCACCTCATGCATGATAATGTAAAAGCATACAAATAGAACTCTGAGAAATGGAGAACACTGATCGTGCTTCCTGCCAGTCAATCACAGATTTCCATTTATCATTTAAAATAATATAAATCTACAAACATGGCAAAGAACCATGAATGAGCTGTGTCCCGAGAAAGTTGATTCATGGCATAGCCAGTGACTGTCTACCGAGGAAAGATGTGTGTCCGTGTCTTTGAGTGTGTGTGAGGCTAGGGTCCTGATGGATGGAAGGCAGGGTGACAGGGAGCAGATGGTGCCTCTGATGGATTGCAGTAACATTAAATGTGAAAGAGGAGCAGGGCTCTTGGTCGGAATGCAACAGCCCTACATGCCTCGTCATTCTCCCATTTCATCTCTGCCACTTTAGTGGCATGACTGTTTACTAGAGGCACTGTTCAGAAACAGAGCACTGAATGTCAACTGTCAAGACAACAAGTTGGTATAGTCACACTGGCTGCATGTCCATTACTCTTCTATATGGCGTATTCCTAATATCTTCATTTTTCTAATTTATTGCCTGTTTCCGCCTGATGTGAAGTAGACTAACAAAATATAGAACCAAAACTTCAAGATACAGTAACACAACAAACAAACTAACAAAACTTAAAAAGAGTGGAATGGAGGTAATGCTGATCTATCTTGGTTATCTGCTGGTTTCGCTGGTAGAACACCATAGCTGTGTCTACCTGCACATCAAGCTAGTCCACCATCTTGGTCTATCACCAGCACCCAATCACCAGTATACCAGCACCAAAACACACATATGCTGGCATTGCTGTTATGACCAGTATATAATATGTGGTAACGCCGGAGACCAGCTCCATGGTATATCTGGCAGGGTTCTTAGCTGGTTTTGAATACGGTTCATTTTACAGTGTAATCCGTATGAACTCCTGCCTCTTAGCTGAGGATTTTCTGGAAGCTCTCAGTTCACAATTTGTGATGGTTTTGCTATTATGTATGAGGAAAATGTTGATATTCCCATGGAATCATCTTGATCATCTTGTCATGACACATTTTCATTTCTTGTGCTATATTATGCTACTACATTTCTAAACTGTTAGCAACCACTTCCAGACATTCACACCAGAACTTTCATGTTGCCGTTGACAAACAGCAGTGTTCTTATGGCTAAAACATTAAGAGCCAATCAGACGGTGTTCACAACTTCCCACATCAGATATCTGGAAGCCATGCCTAGCCAGCCACACACACAAACAAACAAAACGTGGATAACACAAGATTTAGCAGGAAGTTCCGGACACCAACCTCGTCATCTAAGCCATTTTGAAACACCTCAGATGGGCTGATATTTGTGGTAAAAAGAAACCTTACCATGCAAACTGGAGGAGCCGGGGATGAACTTACCAACCATTAGGATCCCATTGTCCATTTTTCTCTTCAGTACAAAGAGGAAAAAATCTAAATAAACAGATAACAGCTACACCTCCAATCAGTATTTGGATAAAGACACCTGTTTTATTTTGTTATCGAATAGAAGGAGGTCAATGAGCTTGAGCAATAAAGTCACAAACGTGTGTTATCTTGCTGATACTGATCGCCTGCCTCATAAATACCTCACTAGTCAGTGTCAGAACAGCACACACTTTTAATGTGTTTAAAAAAACAGTCAAATAACACTCAGTGATAATAATCTTAGCTGTCACATTAGCACGTTAATTAACACTTGGAGTTGTGAATCAAAGCAGTAACATGCTACTCCTTCCCTGCCATCCATTTATTTGAGTAAACTAGATGATTTATTGCTTCCTTGGTAACGTTTATTGACTCAAGCTTCTATGTGGCTATACATAGTTTCCATTCCCCTCCCATATTTGTAATTTTCTCACCCACTCATCTTAGAGAAGGCAGCCTCCTCCCTCATGAGTTATCAGGAACCAAAACAGCACAGATGTACAATATTCATTTCAAGCTTTTACTGGGTGAAAACAAAGTGGAAGTAATTATGTCCACTCAATCTTTCACGTAAATGTGCCATCATAGTTTACTGCTTCATCGTTGGCCTTCTGTATACCCTAGAATATGCATATTTATACATTTATTTGTATTAAGCACAGATTCCATGCATTCAAGTCAAGCCCAGAGGTATTTCAAGTTAGGTAATTTCAGATGATTCTGATGATCAATTCAATCTATAGTGTCAATCACAGGAATATGTCTTGTACCATTTTGAAGTTCACAGCACACATGTTAAACCATTCCCAACATAGTGATTCAAGAATTGGGGTTAGTCTCTTGTTTGACTCTCTGCTATAGTTTTGGCCAAATATCCATCGTACTCTTAGAAGTTGGATAAACAGAAAGTCTCAAACGCATCTATGTAAAATGTCAAGACACAAACGTTTACTAAATTGCACTAAACAACAACCATTCCACAACCTTAATAGCATTTATTACTGCATGATAACAAATGGTCGGGTATCCTGCCGCTCGTACAGTCCAGCAGTTCATATTACTGGTACCATGATAGCTAAATGTCATGTCTTCTTTTTCCCAGGGTTGAGGGAAGTGACCTCAAAGAACCATATTGCACTTCGCTGAAGTTACATAGGGTTGTAATGATAACAGCAATGTGGATTGGGTCATTTGTTCCTACCTGTAAATCCTGACATATGCCATGATTGCAGAGTAAGAGCTACCGCTACATAGCAGCAACTTATTTTAATTTACCCTGCTGCTTTCAACATATTCCAGTAGTTTACAGTCTAGGGCATGCTTAAGTTTTCCCTAGGTTGTGCTCAATAACCGTAATCCTGTTTTCTATGTGTAGCACCATGTTTATACGTGTAAGTGTGCTCCAGTTCTGCTGCAGGGGGATGTTCTTCTACCCCACTGGTCATTGAATATAGAGTTTCCCGTAGTTGCCTGCAATCTGTCATCGCAGCTGGATCTGTCCTTGTAAAATTAAAATCTGCACACAGCACAGTGATACATTCTGAGGTATTCCTGGCCCCTGCCTAACCACGTCACCTGACTTGAAAGCATATGCACATCTAATTTCCACAAGAAGCTGCGCAGACAAAATGAAATTTCCATAAAATTTCCAAGGAAACATTTCCTCCCACCACACTGATATATTGAACCGCTTATTGAGTTTGAAACACTTTTTAGGGCTGCTGAAAGGTAACAAATGGAAAGAATGCATGCTGACCATGAAAACACAGATGACATTACAGCTATTCAGAGAGAAAGGGAGACGCTCAGAGTAATGAAAGAAATGAGATATTTCAATATCTCGGAAGCCCAAGCCCTCCATGAAATGGAGCAATTTTCTTTTTTAATACGCCTTCTGTTTTTCCATCAAGATGTCACCATTGTTATAACCTCAGCACATTCAATTTATGTCGGATGACTTTTGAACAGTGACAAACACATTAACATGAAACATTTAATTGACACAGCTGAAATCAAATTAAGCTGGTTTGCTCGCTTGAAGTCAATACTTGCACTGCAGCCCGTCAAAGATAGCTCTATTTCCTCTTCTCATAACAGATCTGCTGATGTAATGGGAATGTGAAAGAGCTGCCGTCATTGGGAGATGTGATGAGTGATGCTCCATCCTCGTAATCACAGTATTGGAGAGGCTAGTGGAATCTTAACTGTTTTCTCATCTTAGCCTTGAGCACTGCCGCCTACTCTCAGCCTAAGCAACTCTTGATGTGTCTCCCCAGTCTAATGAGTGGAGGGAGGATGAAGAGAGGAGAGAGGAGGGATGGACAGAGAGGTGAGGCTGGGTCGAGGCAAGCGGAGGCTCTGTCTGCAGCTTGACAATTAATGGATGGTCATTGTAGCTTCTTAGGACTCCTACACACTCGGCTTATGAGATCAGCTTTTTCTCTACAGAAGCTCAACTCTAATTAGACCAGACTGACGGCTGACTGCAAACGCCGAGCAACACACTGCTGGGAATTGTGATGCGATCTAATGGATTGAGTAAATACCATTGAAATTAAAGGTGCAACACATATTAAACCTAATATCCAGAGTAATTCAGTGCAGTTCAAACCACTTTTTCCATACAGTCACTTATACTCGGCATGTTGATCCACATAGCAGGTGTGTTACAGATATTCAGATTTACTGTTGGTGTTGTCCCCTCAGGCCATCATCCTTTCCCAGCAGATTGACTGAATTCTTATTTATGAATCTTCACCTCATTGTTTTTTGTTATGAGCGGTTGCTATGACAACATTTCACCCCCCATTTTGGTCTTCCTGAGGAAATGTAAGCACAAGCTCTCAACCAAAGTATGGTTGAATTTTGTTCCAGAAGTTAAAGTAAGATTGGAGTGGCAGTTTAAAATGAAAATGAAAAATTTATTTCAAATGTCTCCATTCAGGAATAATTTTTAAGAACAATCACGTTTAACTGATGGCAAAATCTAATTGAAAACAAATGTTCTTAAGAAGAGTGATTCTGTTTTCAACTGGAAACCTTACTTGAATTATAAGTTTACAGTTCTGAGATTGTTCTTATATGTTCTTATCTTCCATGTGTAAATAATGGTTTAAAAAAGCAGACTCTGACCAGTTAGACTTTCTTGGCAAGGCAGTAGTCAAGCTCCTTATTTATTTGCCTTCACATCTTACCTTGACCTGAGGATGTTTCCCATCAGGGTCAAGAAAAAGCCATATGAAAAGGAGATATACATGTTTTCATTTCTTTAACTGCAGCCAGCACATTGTTATTTATCTGTTTGCCTCCATCTGTGTATTATTTGTTAAGAATATTGGTGCCAAATTTAAAGCAATGTCAAAGCAAAGCTGTTGGCACAATAGCAGCAGACTGCAAGACAACCTGGGCTTTGCTGAATTATATCCTTAGAGAGACCACTGAACTGTGCTGCAGAAGAGGACAACAAACATTTAGACAAACTTCCAAAACAAAAGCCATTCTGCTAATTAAGATGACAACATATTAACTTTGATCAGCATGGGTTTAAAAACATGTCATCTCCTATATTCTGTATGTCAAAAACATAGGTTCACAAAAGATATGGAACCATCTCATCTATGTTAAATATAAAAGGAAGTAATGTAAGATTCATGCACTTGCTTGACAAGCCATTATTAAATAAGCTTTACAAATTTTTTACAAATAAGTTAAAAGGATTTAATTTGAGTCACCACCTGGGTATTCTGCAAAGGATATTACACACTGCATATCATGCAGGATGTTCAGCACCCAGAGAGATGCTTAGGCCAATAAAGTTCACCCAGGTGCTGCATTATTCTAGTATTTATTCAAGTACTTATTCAAATGCAGATTTAGCTGATAAACAACTTTAACCGGCATGTATGTTCTGCTACCACTGACCAGTGACTTGCTACTAGCACTGCCCTCTGCTCTGTGGACTCTCATTCAGGACCAAAGCTGTGTTCAATGTGAATCTAGTACAATAGTACAGTTTAATGTAAAAAGCTCACTTGCAAGGGTCAAGTACTTTAGCACAGGTGTACCACAAGGCTGCATGAGCTCTCCTTTTCTCTAGAACACTAATGAAAGCAGCTGGCCAAATAATCACATCATCACATTTTCTGATGATCCAGTGAAAGCTTGTTGCACAGGGATGACTGCCCCGCAATGTACCTGGAGGAGATTGACACCTATAAAGACTGCTGTGAGAGTCATCATCTAATTTTTAACATCAAAAAGTCGAACTCGAGGATATTTTACCCCTGAGAGGTGAGTCTCCATGACCCGGTCATAACCACTGACAAAATTAGCGAGCAGGTGAGCACTTTTAAATATCTGGGCATACAGCTGGACTGTAATCTGAAATGGAGTGCCCATATAGACTTTCTGTGTGGGAAGCTAGCTCAAAGGCTGCACTTCCTACGCAGACTTGCCCTGTCTAGTGTGAGCACCGACGTCATGCCAATATTATTGTGTACACTGCTGTACTAGAAATCATAATGGAATGTCAGCATGTTTCGGCATTCTCCCAGTCCGGCTCAAATAAAAAACAGAGAACGTGGTAAAAAAGGGCTATGAAGGAGATGGGAAAAATAACCCTCCCTTCAGACCATCTACACGGTTCTGTGGTCAGACTTGCACAAAGGATTCTTCAAATTTAACTAGAATCTGCATCATTTACACCATGTTTATGGACAAAACGTCCTCTAATAGCCCCCTCTGGAACTGCACTCATGTTCACACGCAAACGTTGGAAACCCACACACACAAGCTTTCTGTTATTTGATTACGTCTAAGGAAGAGGTCCCCATTGACTTCAATTGTAATGGATTTGGATGCAACAGTGTTTAGCCCTGAAACTCCAGAAGTGTTTTGTGGACTCAAACACTTCCCCACACCCTCCATCAGCACAGTGGTGAGTACATAATGAGTGCATTTTCATTCTTCTGTGAACTATCCCTATAATACTTCAGACTCACCATTCTGCAACTTGCCTGCCTTGAACAGGCTGTGTAAAAGGGTTTACTAAATCTGTACAAACCCGTTTACTCAAATCCACTCTGCTTCTCCTGATGACAGCTCTTGAAGCTATGGACATTCACTGCATTTTACAGCAAGATGAGTTAAAACATTGACTGATGAGATCATATATCAGCTTTAATTATAATGAAGCTGATGTACGTTTCTCTGGACAACCACATTACATCAGTGTGCTTTGCACTCTTGCGGTCTGAAAGGTGCACAACACTAAATTCTCTAATTCTAAGAGATTTGGAAATTACATAGGGTAAAATCACCGGAGACAGTGATTACACCATAACGTCATCGAAATAGAAGTTTGGTTGTACATTAATGTCAAGGAGAGGCTGTTACATCAGCATTTCCAATCATTTTGATCACTATTATTTTATTGGTATTATAAGTTGTATTGTTGGTGTATTGGTTTAATCAATTTGATGTGCATTGGTTTTAAATTTATGAATAATAATGAGGAATTCTTTGGGTAAAATGTTGATGTAGCAACGACGAGCCCAAGACACAACTGAGAAATATGTAGATGAGGAGTGGAGTTGTAATAAAATGTGTTTTAAATATGAATATCACAAAATGTGACATTTAAATATTCCTGATGATACAGTGAGATTTTACTTTAATTCCACTGAACCTTGGTGTAGGCAAGGAATATATATTTGAATGAACAGCGGCTGATATAAGTCAACTCATTCCTCCTCCCTCTTGCTTCTGCTTTTGTCTTTTCCCTGACACTTAATAAGACATTATGTGTTAAAGCTTTTCTCCTGTTCCCTTTCCTGTCTTTCTCTCTCATCCTCCCTCCTCCCTCTATCGCTGGGGAGACAGCAGAAAGCAGAACAAAAAAACCCTTCCCTTTATCAGTTCCTCCCCCTACACTCCATGCTGCCATACTATTTAGCATAAGAGAACAAAGAGACCAATGCATTTTTAAGTGTCCGTCAACGGAAGCGTTTTAAATTGCCTGTGTGGTGTTATATCTTTGAATGTGTGTGTGTTTCTGTGTGTGTATAGATCCACAAGTCGGCCTGCGAGCTTGACTGCATGGGTGGGTTGGCCCAGAAGATGAGAAATAGGGGCAGCAATAACTTACATTATTCAAAAATGCAGAGACAGAGGGCCAACATATCAGAAGAGATTTCATATTTGAAAATGTTTTTGACCCTGAATCAAACAGTCCTT
Organism: Pseudopleuronectes americanus; assembly: GCA_038501795.1. NCBI lineage: Eukaryota > Metazoa > Chordata > Actinopteri > Pleuronectiformes > Pleuronectidae > Pseudopleuronectes > Pseudopleuronectes americanus. The sequence continues at coordinate 1,978,537 of CM076723.1, forward strand.
TTGAAACGCTTTTTGACTGGTGGGCTCTAAAGTAAGAATACATGAGGCCTTAAGCTTGTTGAAAACTCACAATCTTGACTTTGTAACTTCTATGAGCCTTTTGTTCAGACTATTGGCCCTGAACAAAGAATGCAACAGCACTCAGGGTAATATATTGATACTCTACTGAGGGATCAAAAACTGTGAACACTTTATATGAATGATGCTGTCGTTTGTAGACTCTTAGTGTATCATAATACATAATAGAAGATGATCATCACCAGCAAAAAAGGGGTTTTCTACACACGCAAAGGATACAAATATCACACTATATTGGTCTCTTCTAGGAAACTCAGGCCTGACTTTGTCGGTCCTAAGCTCAATGATTTCATTCATCTTGTACACAGCATTAAGTCTCACTGCACCTATTAAGCACCGTCTGTGCAGCCAAAATGTTGAACTTTTATGTTCCCACTGCACAGAAGGTTCAGACAGTCACAGCAATTGTGCACACACTGAATGCTGACATAAACACCCCCAAGCAGTTCTGTCCAGTAACCATTCTAAGTATGAGTTTACTCAGACCAAATGCTACTTAATGCAATAATGCGTTGAATGGAAGGAAAGCAATACAAAGGGGGACTTTTTGTCAAAGTGAGAAACAGCTGATTAAATACTAAACACTACAGGAAAAAGAAGGTCTTGTGAATGGTTGCAGCTCTCTGAATGGCACAATGGGAATCATAAACTGATTCTTAGGACGACAATAAATATATATTAGAATATTTAATCTTATCTTATGACATGGACTAGTGGCAGAAAAATTGGACTATGGGCAGAAAGTTACGGACATCGGACTGGAAGGTCTCTGGTTCGGCTCCTCACAGTGAAAATAAAACATACCTGGATGGACAACACCTGGATCTGTTCCAAAGTCCAAGAGCACTCTCCCTACCCCCACTGTCTAAGTGCCCCTGAGCAAGGCACCTTACTCCCCCAACATCTGCTCCCCGGTCGCCGTGCATGGCTGCCCACTGCTCTGTGTGTCCTGCGATGTTCACCAGATGGGTCAAAAGCAGAGGGCAAATTTCCCTGATCTGCATGTAGTGTGACTGTGCATGTGTTTGGGATCAATACACATACAATACACAATCTTATCTAGAAGATGGGGAACACAAGTTCCTGCACAAACCTTTATGAAAATCCATCTAATTGTTTGTTTCTGAAACATTTCAGCCTCATGGTGTCACTAAAGGAGAAGTCAGGTCAAAGGTTTATCCTGTGCATACCATATACAGTATGTCTACAATCATTGTTGTGGTAACCCAATAGTTACTGGGGTATTTCACAGTATTAGATACGTCTTTGAGACAATCTGTTAGCAGCGACTAACACATTGACTACCCTTTATGACAAATCTTCTGATCAAGGAACTAGTCAGACTGCTGACGGCCAGCCGAAATTACTGATCATCTTGTTTTGTAACAGTTAAATCTTTGATTATTAAGACAATTAATTAGGAGTTGGAAGACCAGGGCATAGCATTCTAAAGGAATAAAGTTATTTGATTTATTTTATAATGGTTGCCAAAAGAGCCAAATTAGATTGAATGTGAACCTAAAACCAATAAATAAAAGAGTACTTACTGTAAATGCAAATTACATTTCTCGGAGGCTCGGCAGACGGCAACAGTGCTAAATGGACTTGATAAACAAGGTCAATTAAGTGCAGGATGTAATTTATTTTTTGGCATTTTCTGATTTCCCTCAACAAAGGGATTGCAAATTGGCAGTTATGCTGTGTTTTTACAATTTCATTAATTACAGAATTAACACCAAATACTCATAATATACAGCTTGTTGGCATCACATAACTGTCAAAGTGGCATTACTGTTGCTCTCTCCCTCACTCCATCTCTGAATTAATTGCCCAGAGTCATGCTGTGAGATGGTAGCCAAGTTAAATGGCTTGTTGTGATCAATCAGTGCATTGCAGGCTACAGAAAGCAAGTTCTATTTTTAACCTGTATTTGATTTCTGATAGCCCACACTTTGATAAATGGATAATTCTGTTCCAAATATTATTTTTTCGACCAAATGAGTTGAGACAAGTGAAGCCAGCTGCTACAGATGCAACTCAACCGAGAAAAGCTTTTATTCTCAACTCCAAAACCTTGTGACTATCAGGGTGTCCTAAAATCAAACTGAGTTACCTCTGAGTACTGCTCAGACTGGGAATCTAATATTTATCACGGTTCTAACGGGGCGACTGATAGTAAATGATGTCAGACAGAGTTTTGCAGCAGCTTCTGATTTTTATTACAGCGAGCGCACCATGCAATGACAAATCCAAAATCATTTTATCTCCTGAAGGTCTCGATGACAAATGCCTGGCTAGATATCATATATCACTGCACTTGGTTACCAAATAAGATACAAGGAGTCCCTTTAGATTAACAACACTTGCCTTAGTCTTTTATTGAGCAATGGTCTTGTACTCCACAGTTCAAAATTAGATCAATGCACATAAACCTTCATAATGGGTTTGGGTCAAATTGGACCAATTTCCTAAATACTACCCAGTATTTGTGTTTCTTTGTTGAGCACCATCGAAAGTACTGTGGTAAAAGCTTTGTTACTTGTAGGACTCCAACCTTGTTTTATAATATCACATCTTTCAGAATCAGCTCAGTTCAGACTGCTCCTCCAGTGTGCCAATAAACCACACACTTTTGATATTATCAAACAACGAAAAACACATTTATATAAAATGGCGAATTGAACAAAATCACCATGATGACAACTATAAATCAGTGATCACCAACCTTTTCGACCCAAAGATCACTTTATAATGCCAAACGTAAGCTTAGATCTACCACCCTGATATATTCCAAGGAGCACACTTATGAGGGTCATATTTATTATTTTTTGCAATTTCTGTTAAAGGCTGAATGTACAAGCATAAATATAGAAAAAGAAAAGGCAGTTGTGCAATTTTATCTATTCAATGCACAATATGTAGCTTCTCAGTTCAACAATGTGTTCTGCAGAGGAGCTGCTACTGCAGCACAATGTTTTTACATATAGGCTTTGACTTGAATATGGCCACAAATAGGACAATTTCCTTGTATAAAAGTACTCCTGTGTATTACCAGTTCTGTACAGTATGAAGCCGTGCCTCTCCGGCAAATATTACACAGTAAAACAAAATTTAAACAAAGGAATGGATTCCATCAACAAAAACGCTGGAGTGTTTTCAATTTGAAAAGGCATACAGAAGACATTGCAACCATTTGTTTGTGACATAAATTCATCAGATCAACATTAAAACTCTGATGAAAGATAATTTTCTCTGTTTATTCTGCTGTAAACCACAATATATATCTGTCTATGGCAGAAAATATATTTACAACCCTTCAAGAACCCGTTTTAAAGTAACAGCACTGTAGCGTTTCCCTTTCTGAATCATTCATTCGTTCTTATCCAAATACCCTATCACGATCCACAATCAACTATTACGATCCACAATCAGCTGCCACCATGATCACAATTCACCATCACAACCTCTGATTTGCAATCCACCGTGATGATCTGTGGTCAACAATCACAATCTACGTTCCACCCTCACTGTGGTGAGACCTCAGATGACATGGCATGTGCATAAGTGAGCTACTGGCACAACCCAGATTAATTCAGTAAGACTTCCTATAGATTTAAACTTCAAACTGTGAACTTGAAAAGGAGATCTGCTTTAATGGCTAACATTAGCATGGGTGTATGAGTGGAATACTGAGAGGATGGTGGGTACAGAGATGAAAGACTTAGACCAATGGAATTGACAATTGTAACCTGACCATCTCTGTATTCACATTTCCTGTGTGTATTAGTATTCTCTAATATATTTCCTTGTCATGTTAAAATGTGTAATTTACACTCAAACACACACACACACACAATCAATTCTCATCACACTGCTGTCTCAGTCCACAGCTCAGCCTTCTTAATCAGCCCACTTTTGACATTGCATACATTACAACGAACACTTTCCTTCACATTGTAATGTGTTATGTAATTCTCAGGGATACTACGACTCAGCTTTGTGGCTTCATCAGTTTCTGTCACATGTGATTACTTCTCCTATAAAATCAAAAAAATGGGTGGTCAGACAAACAATTTAGTACATTTTGCTGGCTGAATTTGTCCTCATCTTGTTATAGAGCTAAGTTGTATTGATCCCTGTGGGGACACTGGGGATGCATAGGGGGTAGGCAATGACAGGGTACAACCAAAATTGGAGTAAACTCCAAGCAAGAACAAGGAAAAAATGTATCACAGTAACCAAGGCCCTACAGTTTTACACGTCAGACAATGATATCCTCTGTAATGATTCTTCCCTTGTGAAAATGTTATAAGAAAGCAGTGTAGGAGCAGAAGCTTCATAATGAAAACCTTAAAAAAAGAACTCAGTAGATATTTAAAAACAGCACAGGGGAACTGATGTACTACAAAATGAAAATGATAAATGAAAGAGGAAGTTTATTAGACAAAGAAGAAGACAAGAATCATGTACACTGGGACATCTCCAGCAGCTCTTTTTAATTGGTAGTTTGATAGGTTGACCATCCTGATGAAAGATCTTGGACCACAGAGTTAAGTTAGCCATACATAGACCTGCTAACGTAAAAGCTGCAGCTGAACATATTGCATATAACAGATAAAGGGATGTTTATTCCTGTCAGGAGTTTGTCGAGACCAAAGTTAGAGCTAAACATGGAATGAATAAATTATTCAAGCCGACACAAACACCACTTCAAATAAATGATAATGGTGCTACACATCTGATGAATATACAGGAACTGTAAGCTTTTTGATTCAGTCAATTTACCATATCATTTAAATGATGATGATAAGTCAAGGTTGTCATCACAACTTGTTTCAAGAAACCAATAATAAATGAGATTTAACACAATTTAGAAAATTCTATGAATAACTGAGGAACTGGCATGTTTGGGTTCTTGGACGTAGACGCAAGCCTGACATATTGAAGTCGGCCAGCTCCATCAGAAAGGAAGATTTTTACAGCAAACAAGCAGCAGGTAACAGCTGGTAACGAAAGGCATGACACATATCAGCTAAAACCAGATAGCCATCAATACTGTGTTAATATTTTACTTACAATAAATCTGAAATATGTTAAAGCCAAAGGACCAAAATGTGTTAAATCTAACAGAAGCATCCCATTTAAAATATCAAAACACTGCAGCCATGAAAACATGTGATTATGACCTTCAGCACATTTCCCAGCATAGAAAATTAAAATGGAAATAAGCAAAACAGCACAGCTTGTCTGTAGGATACGGCAATCAGGCAGCGGAGGAGGAGGATGGAGGATGAAGGGAGAAAAAATAGGAGTGAAATAGATGGACTGAAAAGACTAAAATATGAAAGAATGTCAGAGAAACATTAAAGGGGTGAGTGAGTTCTGTTGCTGTGAAAATGTTGCTACAACCTTTGTCGAACAGAGAAATGTATTTGCTAACTTGGAAAATTCTTTTTTGTATGCAGACATTTCCCCTTATGTACCACATCTGCTGGGGGGAGGGACACCTGGACCTGTCTTAGCCTGCTGCCACCACAGCCAGATCTCAGATAAGGGTTAGGGTTGTTATGAAACAATGGATGGATGGATTTCATCTCCATTTTTTCATGTAACCTATGAAAGCTCACATTGCTGTGACTTCACACAATCTGGATGACTAGTCTGAAATCACCTCACTGATATAGGGTAAAACTAAGATAAGCATCAAAGCCACCACCAAAGGTTGTTAATTTCTTGTCTGCGTGTTGAGCTGCTGACTGTTTAAGGGAATTCTGCTCTATAATAACACAATATAAAATCCTCATTACAGCACATATAGTGAATCAAAACCAATTGGGTGGAGGCATTATTGTTCCATTGCATTGCCATAGGAACTGATGACAGGCTGAAATGATTAACAGGGTTAATCAGCGGCTGTGGCTGAGGGGTAGAGTGGTCGTCCTCCAACCTGAAGGTCGGCGGTTCGATTCCCAGTCTGAACCATCTGCATGCCGAAGTGTCCTTGGGCAAGATGCTGAACCCCGAATGGCCCCCCCCTTAGAATAACAAAGTGCTGGGATAGATGCACTGTATGAATGTGTGTGTGAATGGGTGAATGTGAAACTGTAGTGTAAAGCGCTTTGAGTGGTCATCAAGACTAGAAAAGCGCTATATAAATGCAAATCCATTTACCAAATCCATTTGCCACTTAGCGTACTTATTCAATCTAATATAAGCGTTATCACCACTGTAGCAACCTTACCTTTGAACCTCCTTTTTAGTAATGATGCACATTTGCAAATGGATGACTTGACCCTGGTTATTCCTTGAGCTAAACCATCTGCGTTGCAATTTTGACTCACTTTTCTTTCCTCTTGATATCCCTTTTTATCCATTCAGTCATTGAAATATGTTTGAAATCAGTATTCCTCTTTGTTACTTTGATCTAGCCTCTCTACAGTATTGGCTATTGTCACAGGCTATTGTGCCGACCATTCAAAGCTTAACACTTCTGTGAGTTGCCAAAGCCTAGATGAGGACAGGAGTCATTCCCTTGCAAAAACACACACACATGCCCACGCAAAGACACACACACACACACACACCTACACACTTCCTCAGGCCTATCCTTCTGAGAAGGAGTTTGTTGAGTATATGCATTTGGATAAGTCTAAATGAAGGGTACGACATTGAATACTACAAAATGGGCTATCTAACAACTTTCTCATGCAGTTATAAATACTGTCATGTACAGTTGATATTAGAGGTGTTGATATAAATATTAATAGCTATTAACAATAACTGTTGTGTTTGACAACAATATTGTTTTTTTATATATGATCAAACGTTGTTATTAATCAATGTGGTGATGGAAAATAACAGTTTTTCCTCAAGTGTTTTAAGGGACTTGATTTTCTGCACCACAAAAGATCAACCAAGAAATGTGTGTGATGCCTCCTACTCATCAGCATTGAACTAATAGCCAGACAGAGGCATTATCATTTTCACATCATGAGGCCATTAAGGACACACACACATACAGGGACATAGATTCATTCTTACGTGCAATGAAAGAAACAAAGTTGGCAGATGGGAGATTGGTCCACCCTCTAACTTTTGCAGCACTGATCAAAGACCACATGTCACTTTACAAGTTATAATCACCTTTTTTTCATCCTATGGGAAACATGAATGTTTATACAGAATTTATCAGTAATCCATCAAGCAGTCGCTGAGATTTTTCACTCTGAACTAAAAATGTCAACCTGTTGGGGGTCCTAGATGAAAAGTCAACAAACAAAGACTGGGGCCAATATCTGAACGAAATTGCTCTACACAGAGCAACGGTGCTGGTGCACACTGGAGGACATCAAATGATTTGCAGCCTTTCAAGTGGAAATGGGCCGATATATGGGGCTAACATGTGTATACACAACCTTAAAACAGACTGTACAAAATGTGCATTTCAGACCTATCCAGATCTAATCCTCAATTTACAGGCAGGACCCTGTTTTTGACTGTCTCATCCACAACATGAAGACAGTCTATGATAGCTCCTACTGAAAGGTTGCAGGAAGCTGCTGCACCTTGCTTTTCAAGTCGGTCTCAACTCATTATTTTTCTCTTGAAAAAACTGAAACTACAGTCTAAACTACTTCTGCCACCTATAATAGATAAAACATTTGTGTTGTTTTAACAAGTTACATGTTGTAGTGCGTCTTCACCTCATCGTTATACGCCAACCTGTAATGGGGTCATTCGCGCTCCCCAAGGCTGGAGGGCAGAAAACGTTGTCAAAAACATACGTTGTCAATTGAAGGGCTGGAACAGAATTAAGCAGAGGCAGTGTCCAAGTGTCACACACCCAGTTCCAACCTGCAACCTTTTGGCCCTATTAATATTTTCACCAAAGTTTGTTTGATGGCTAAACAATCCTCCACACTATACACTGTGTGAACTCTGCTTTTCATTAAAAAGCAATCAAATACTAAACAAACTATCATGCCATTGTGCTGTCTTTTCTAACTTGCTCTGTGGAGAAAAATGACAATGGCATGTAACTGTAAATTATCATCCAATATTTTAAGGTCACATAATATCCACTTCCCGAGAACATTATACATTAGGACTGCCAGTAAGGAATTTAACCACACCTGTCACAATGCACTGTGGTCTCTCAAAACATTCTTTCAATTTACATTTTCATTTGGGCTACTTAATTCTCCGTGGTGAAAGGCTAAGGTCAATTCATGAATCAAATGTATTCCTATAGAACCTTTCATGCAGGTTATTGCGATTCAAAGTGCTTCACATATGATTTGGAATATGATAATTAGGCTGACATATAAAAAAGGATAATAAAATTGTGGAATAAAAACTAAATTAAGAAACTAAAATAGATGAAACTAGAATAGAAGGTCACATTGATCTTGTCTGTATCTGGGAAAAATGTCCTTAGACGAAAACTGCACTGTTTGGCAAAGGCATACAACTGCAATGCATTTATTCTATTTAAAAAAACAACCTCACAAGGTATGATCAGACACTAAATGTAAACAATTTCCAAAATGTAAAATATGGAATTTATGCTAAACTGCAACCTCCAAGCCTTCGTATCATGATGAGGTTTGCCGGCAACTGTAAAGCAATGCTGAAAAACGTTTACACTTCTGATTATATACAGATTAAAACATGTATTAAGCCTATAAAAACTGTTTGTATTTAGTGTGGAAAGAGGTTTGTCTCACACTGTTAACAGTGTTCAGGGGATGTAAGACATAGACTTGGCCTGGATAATCCCCACCTACACAGGAAGCCCAAAAATATTGACTAGAGGCTGGTTGGTTATCAGACGATGGCTGATCTGCTCCAAGATTGCTGTTGGTTCAACCGTGTGCTCCTGCTCCTGCTCCGGAAACTACAACTAAAGAAGTGGGTTAGAAGCCTTTCATACACTATATCAAATACATTTTATTTTATAAAGTAAAACTTAATATATTTATATTTTATATTTCTATAATTAAATTTAATTAAAATTGTAAATATTAAATGTTATAACATTTGTATTGTTATATAAAATGAATAATTTCATTTGATTGATATTTAGCTCACATAAAGCTGTTTTACTTAGTATTACCAATAAATACTGTAGTCAAAAAAGCCCCTTTTAAGCAAGGTTATTCACTAGTGAACTACAGCATAAGTAGTTCAAACAGTTTGAGTGTAAATGTATTTGTCACAGAGAGAGTAACAGTAGAGAAAAGTTATCTTTTACCACAAAGAGATAGAAAGACAGATGAATCACTTGGCAGCTTTCAGCTCTAACGGATGACGCAAAGTCCTCTCATGCACCCACTCTCTCTCATGCTTCCACCAGAACACACACTAACTCACTATATCTCACACACGCACACACACACACACTCACACAGCTTGTTATCCCGCAATCACACACATCTGTTAGTCGTTGCAAAGCTGCCCTGCATTTGTGATGATATTCAAATGTGTACTTGCTGCTGTCAGAGCTCTCTCATTTGTGAAGCAAAAGGTGTTTAAAGGAGCTGATGGGTTGGCGTGATGAACGAGATCGTCCCCCAAAATTGCTGAGTGATGAAAAATGCCAGAAGCAGATTAGGTGTGCGTAGTGGTGGTGGGGGTGTCATCTGCTCTATGCTGGGACAAGGCCATGTTCCTTGAGATCTTGTGGCCATATCTAGATAAAGCCATTAAAGATTACACATTGAAAGAGGGATGTTTTTATACACTCATATTTCTGAAATGTACAGTATGTAATTATAGTATATAATGATAGTAACATCTGATATCAGGCTCATACTGGGTCTATCATGAAGTTGATATGAACCAGTGGAATCACCTCTCTTATATGATGGATATGATGCAGGTTGAGTGATTAAAAATTAATTCTAGCATTAATCAGGAGCAGTGGAGCAGACTGCCTGTCTGTTGAAACACCTTAACCTAATGTTACACTATGATGTGATTAAGTATGTAGGTATATACATTTATTATGTGAGTGAGCCTGAAGGCCTAATGATTATTCTCCCCTGAGAATGAAGACCAAGTTCGGAGACTCTTCTGCACTCTCTTTTTCATCAATGAATCATTTTATGATATTCTCCAGTTCTACAAAACAGGATTTCTTTAATAGTCACAAGGATCAGATTGTGTAAAGTTTTCAATGGTTCTGCTGGAGTGTCATCATAGCTGATGAAATGATATTGATTACTCAGAATGGTATAAATGAAGCAAGGTCAAGAGTTTGAAAGATGTGGATTTTTATAAGGTAACAAAATAATTCTACTAAAATACACCGCGTTGTTGAGAAAATGGAGTGTGATTGGTGAGTGACTGACCAGAACCTATAAACCTTTCAGTAGCTGACACCTTATGACAGCCAAGCACATGTCTCCTTGTCCTGCTTGAAATAACGCAATGCTTAATTTCTGTTGAATTTATTTAAATAACATTGAATATCAAAATATTTAATTATAGGAACCACATTTGATATATATATATATATATATATATATAGATATATATATATATATATATATAAATATATATATATTCAAACTTTCTATGTTCCAAATGATGAAAATGCATTTATAGAGTGAATGAGAACTATAAATATATTATCAATAATAATAATAATAATAATAATAATAATAATAATAATAATAATAATAATAAACACACAGGAAGATAATATACATATTTACAAATCCATCTGTGTAAATAACAGGGTCCAGCAAGAAAGTTGAACCTTTTGATGCAACCCAATATTTTCTCATTAACTCCATTAGCCAATTCCTTTGCAGCATCAATAGTGCAATTGCACAGTTTACTCCATATACATTATGATGATGGACAGAGCCTGTGCCACTTTAATTAACTAACTTCAAAATGTGGTATTGTGAACTATGTGTATATATATTCATTCTCGACCTATCGTGACATAACTTGGTGAGAAGCTAAGGTCACAGATCCACTTGCTAATGTTTTTGGATTTCCCTATAGCTGGACTTTCAGAACATGAAACCACAAACTTCAAGACACAAGAGGCAGCACTCAACACAAACCATGCAGGAACTTGACATATTGAGGTGGTGCTACACATCTGTGAAACAGCAGGGACCTGCATGAGCAGCAGAAACAATACCAGGTATGTGTAAGAGCTGGAGCATCACCACTCATCGGATCCACTGCAAGATTTCAAAGGGTCAGTTGGCATTAGCTACCTGCAAGTGACTTGTATTAAGTTCCAGGTTATCATGTGACGGAAGTTTCACACATATGTTTAAGAACGGTGCCAACAACATTCCCCTGATGGGGTAATTCCAGGATATTTGACACTTAAACTGCCATGGGTCATTACACCTAAAACCAGAGTTTTACCAGTGAGTGATCATTTATAAATGATCATGAATTGGGTTAAAATAGACCCTTTCTCAACACTTACTAATGCTGCACACTTTCATGTCAGAACCTGTCCCATTTCAGTCACTGAAGTATGCCAGTAGAGCCTAAAACCTTTCCATGTGGGATCAAAATACACTCTAAATATGTTTATAACACATTTTATTTACAATGCCTCGTATAGTACAGGCAAATCCATTTATGGATTTTTCCAAAACAGACACACAAATATACATGAAGAACAAACAAATGAAATAAAAAAGAATGAAAAATAATCTAAAGCTTAAACCTACCCAGCCTCCTTTTTCAAAGATTAGTGGGGACCAGCAGTGATAATGCTACACAAGGCTTTTCACAAAACTCAAACGCTTGATGCCATTGTAATGAAACAGTTGGATACCAAGTAATGGAAAAGTGTATTTATGAGCAATGGGAGCTATTTGATCAAAATATGAGAAGGTAGATTGCGATGAAATGTACAATTCTTAGGTTCACTCTCTGCGGGAGAATTACATTTTTTTTCCCCCAGTGAATATTCAATTTAGCTAGAGGCTTTGGCCATTTACAATGTATGATGATGTATCAAGGGTAATCAGACAGCAAAGGACTTGTTACTTTCTTTTTGGTAAAATCTGAATAGTTCAGGGACACTCCAAACAGGGCACTGAGTAGAAAGGATGTAATAGAATATCTGTAGCTTTTTTATTTTATTTATGGCCAGAGGGCATGTGGTGGATGAGAAGGGGTATAAGCATAGTAACAAGAGTCTTTAGTAGTGTCAGGAAAGTATTTTGTTAGACTAGCTTTGCCTATTAGTAATTCTAAATATATTTGAATCACATGCTATTTCTTTATTTCCCACAAAGAGTCCTGAAACTTCCCTCACATTTGATTTTGGAAAATGGAATGACTAGTCAGAGCTACTAACAAGTTTTATATATAGCTGAGATGTCATATACATATTCAATTATTGGGACTATCGCAATGATTCTTGTAACTACTTGCAAACAAGGAGATAAAGTGGAGAAAATTATTTTGTGGTCAGACTTTCAAAGTCAGCAAATGTGCAATCCAAAGATAAGGGTCTGAATGAGAAGATAATGTCTGTTAGTCCTTTGTTAGTCTGCCTAAGTGCGTAGGCAGTTTTGATGGAACTTTGCTGGCGGAACAACTGTGTTTGATGTGTGACCTGAGACGGATTCATTTTACACCAGTCCAACTTATCCTCATACAATCTACTGAGCAGTCTGTATATTTCTGCTTCCCAGGCCCAGTAGTAAAACATCCAATTAGGTAGGTCACGTCGAAGATGAAAGGGCATCCGCCCCCTTTATAAGCTGTTGCTCAAATGCTCCATATTTCCCTGGTGTATATATCTGTTGAGGTTTTCAGCATTATGTCTAAAGGTTCAATAATTGGTGCAAACAACAGCAGGCTTCGGCAGGTTCCCTGGGACAGTGAGCTGTATGTTGAAGGCTGACCATTTCTGTTTGAATGCTGGTGTGGGGACATTATTCGAAAAGACAAACTCAGGAAATTAAATTCTCAAAATTGTATTTTTTCCAGTAATTTCAAAACTAACCCCATTTAACGTCTAGTGATTTTTCGGTTGAAGGTGGAACAATAATTATACTAAAACGTTGCTGAATATTTAAGATGCCTCCCTCTAATGAGGTCTGTTCTGTAGAAATAATTGATTTATCTATTATCAATTGACCTAAATATGATCAAATCCTAGATTTTTTTCAAGTGAGTTATCGAAGTGAAAATGAAATAGGTCTGGAGGTGCTGCATTATGTCATCCAATGTACTGTAGATAGGGAATGCTCAAAAAATATCTAGTAGTCGAGCTGTTTAAAGCTATATAATGAATAAATAAAGTTGCTATTTCAATATTATTTAGGAACTGGTCTATGTCTGAGTTACGCTTAAGGACTCTGATGTAAATAGCCATGATTTATAGTATTTAGATATTTTACCATACCCATTGTGGGATATATATGACACATTTTAGGAAGCATAGTAGAACAATAGCCACATGTAAATTTACCTCCACTGGTGTTAAACATGCCATACATGAATGAACTGAGAGGTGGAGTAGTGTGTGGAGCTGGGTGACATACAGGTCATCATTCAGTGTAGCGTTCATAGGATTTCTGCTTATGGCCCTTGAGACAATTTCTCTTGGATTGCTGGGTGCATTTCTTAATTAACACTAGCACAAGTAGTGGAACATGGTTAATAACAATGACCGGCAAAAACATGGTTTCACTCTTTATGTTATTTATTGTGTTTACTGCCCCTGTAGAGGATTCAACTCATGTATTTGACTTAGAGTCTCTGTGGAGGCTTCGCTGACTTACTAACACTAATAGCAGCTATGTGTGAGAGGCTACATTAAGCCAGTGGCCCCTATACACTTTACACTCAGTACTGCATAAAATACAACCAGATAGATACAACACATATACTTTTTACAACACTTAAAACCTCCAGACTACACTTTTACCTAACATGACAGATGTGTGCCCTCCCATTGTACCACATCACAGTGAACATTTGTATATCTTAATCACAGCACTATTTTGACTAAACTGTATGAAATATCGGTTTCAGACCTAACTCAACAATGCTTAAACTTTGAAATCATTTTTCCCCGCTCCCCATTGACTAAAGAAGTACATTGGAGCCGAGCCACAAAACTGCAGTTGTGATTGTCTTCTATTGAACGGCTTTCGGTGGAGATTTTCAGCGCAATCTGTTCTAGTTCTCAATCACATCACATGCAGAGTTGGAACTGTGGAGGTGTCGATGTAGATCCATTCTGTGTGTTTGTGTTGCATAAGCCATGAATCCAGGAGAGAAAAACTGAAAAGTGGAAGTTACTGTAATGAGATGGCATCTGAGATGGTAAACATATAATAAATAAAAACAGAAATGTGAAAAAAGTATTGCATTGTTGCTGAACAAACAAAAGCAACTGTTTCACAGATGATTTAAATTGTCATTTTTTGAGAGATGAGGGCGCTGGAGGCTGATGCACTTCACACAGAAAATGCTAGAAGCAATGGACTCTACACCATGTAGCCCTTTATATCATAATTATAACTATTATTTAAAGATAATCTGTCTTTATCTATAGATTTATAGATCAGATGAGGAAATTATATCAATCGCGTTACTGTGTATTAAGTACACAGCGGGAGATAGGCTGGGCTAACTCACTGTAACATGTAGACTGGAAGTAGGGTGACACCACTAACTTTGTTCTGTCTAGAATTCAAAACCTTGTCAATCGCCAGTATGTGGTTACATGATTTACATCTTGTGACATGTTTTATTCACACACAAACACCATATTTTTTTTTGATATTCCACCAAAGAGATAGAAATGCTAATGTTAAATCATAACAATAACATACTTTTCCAGTTTGACTGCACATCTGCACTCAGCACATTTTCAATGTTCAATGTGATTCATACTGTATCTTAGCTCATTCAGAACATAAGACAGATGGACAAGTGTAAGCGTTTCAATCTTTTTCCCCTAGTCATTCTGACACCCCGTCCTTATGTCTTCCCTTCTCTTTCAGCTGTTGTCTGTCAGCTTTCTGTCTTTTCCCTTCTGCACATCAGCCCCCCATTCTGTCCAGATCATTTCCCCCCCTCAGATTCTCCTTCATCCCTGACAGCAGTGAATGAATGAGACACACCCCCTGTGCAACATATTTCGACAGGGTCTGTCTTATTATCCTCATGTTGGTGCAGAAGAGAGAGACAGGACACGGACGATGATGTGCGACTGCAGGTAATGGGAACGACATGAAGCCAATAGGAAGACTTGAATCACAGGGCTGATCCTTGATGGTTCCATGATACTGTAGGTTCAGGGCCTCCTTACAACCTTTGAGACAGACCTGTCTGTGTTGATCCCACAGTGCATTCACCTTATCCACACTGATCCACCAGTACCAGTAATGTTCTCAGACACAACATCTAGCTTTGAAACATGAGCCTTTATCCCTGACTGTGATCTTGTACTGTACTTAACTTATTGTAGTATTTTTATTTAATGTATCCGGTAATTGCAGGTAATTTCACTTCTCTTTAATGTTTGAACCCTATGAGGGACAAAACCTGACATAAGTAGAAATAAATAAAAACAGCAATATATGATTAAAAGCAATAATAACCCAAAAATAACTGCAAAATAACAATAGGCTTTTATGTATATATTCATATATGTATTCCTTTTTCTGTATGCTAATAAGGTAGGCAGTCCTAACATCAGTTTGAAGCAGGATTGGTCAGCTGGGAAAGCCAGACAGATGCAAATGAATCCCATGAAATCTGACACAAGCTAGCTAGGGAATACACTTGTTGTGACATTACATTACATGTTATTTAGCTGACGATTTTTTCTAAAGCCACTTATTTAAAGCTATATATATATATATATTAATGTGTGAAGCTATAAAACCAATTTAGAACTGGTGCAGTGGCTGTTCTGAACCTGCCTGTTTAGAATAGGCTGTTAATTTGGCCTGTGGCAATGCTCTGGAGTCTACTTCAGAATCATTACTTATCTGTAGTGTGTCCTCCTCAAAAAGTTCAGTTAGCAACTGCTGCTGCAGTTTATCGGAGAACGTAGAAGACAACATGTTCAACTCCACCCGCAGAAAACACATAAGCATAGCATCACTGAAAATCACAAGCTTCTTTGCTCTCTTTAACCATCTCAGTGTTGTTTCAAAATCAAAGAACAATATGTAACATATGGGAAGACGTTGGCTGTCTTTCAAACAGGAGCAAGTAAAATCTCAGCCCAACCCCCAACACCAATAAGAGCAACTGTTTGATATCAAAGATTGGCAGAGTAGTACTTAAATATACTTGACAGAAGTTTTTTGATGATATAGTTCTTTCAATACTTGACAGATGATTTTAGAGGGAATATTCCTTTAATATCTGATACTGAATTTTTGGTGGGGTATTAACAGAAATGTTAAATAACAGTTATGTGTGTTATCAATAATACAAGCCTTTCAAATCCTTTAAATTTCTATATTGCAATATAAAAGTAATTTGCCTTCGCCATTTTAGTGGTTGTTTGGTGAAAATCTCCCATCAAAAGTTGGAGTGGTGATGATGGCTAGCAACAAAGGTAACAGTGTAAGCATTATTCACTATTGATTCACTAAGAGACTTTGCTTCGGGGGAATGCAGCATCACAAAGTACACAAACAAGTAACAGTATGTGACAAAGAAAAATCAATAACAGACTCAATGTAACACGTGCAGCAAAGGTGTTCTATTGGATTCGTATCTAGTCACTGGGGAGGCCACATACGTTACTTTACATATTACATCACATTTCATTTAGTTGATGCTTCTATCCAAAGCGACTAAACGTGAGGATACAAACCCAGAACAGCAAGACTCATGTAACTAAAATTTACTTGCGACATAAGTGCAAGAAATAAGTACGTGCAAACTGCAAATTTAGTTTTAATAGAAACACAGATGGTTATCAGACATTATCTTCTTAATCAAGGGTGTAGTAGGAAGATATGTTTTTAAGTCTGCAGTGGAAGATTCTGTGGACTTTCTCCTGTCCTGATGTCAATGGGGTGCTCGTTCAACCATTCAGAAGCCAGGACAGCAGCAAGACGATTGGCCAATGCAGAGCCAAGTTGACAGGCTGGGGTGTAAGGTTTAACCATGTACTGGGTGTACACTGGGCCCTATCTGTTCGCAACACGGTCAGCTGGTGGTTCACCGATATCAGCGTTATATTAATGAAACCACTTGAAACTTCTAGTTCATGGCATGGAGAATCATTCTGCTTAAAAAATGTCCGTTAGAATATTTTTAGAACTATCTATTCTCTGGCATTTAAGCCAAGTTTTTTTTTAATTAAGGCCTAAATTGTGCCAAGAAAACATCACCCACACCATCTATGTTCTATTCACACAAGGCAGGTTGGCTCCATAGATTCATGCTGTTGACTCCAGATACTCACTATCAACTGCAGTTTTTCAATCTTTAACTGTCCAGTGCTGGTGAGTCTGTGTCACTGCAGCCCCACATTTCTGTTCTAGGCTGAGAGGAGTGGAACCTGACGTGGTCCCTGCTGTTGTACCATCATCCACCTCCAGATAGGATGTGTCAGAGTGGTTATCGTTACCGTGACTTCTCAGCTTGATTGTATGCTGCCTTATGATTGAATGGAAACGTGCTCAGGTGTTCCTATTAAAGTGGTCAGTGAGTGTATTCCAAGACTAGAAACCATCACATAGGCCCCAATGCTGTCAACATGTTGATGTTCCAGTCCATACTTTGCAGTTGTCACATTATTACAGGAGTGCTTATTACTCATATTGAAACATGGTCTTCATTCTGATCTCAGCTTCATCTGGTAAGGTCCTGCACTGTTGTTACTCTCTCATGACACATTTCTGTCCACAGAGATACAGTGTGTCATTAATGTGACGGTTCGTACTTGAGGAGGTTTCCCTGACCACACACACAAACACACACAGTGAAAACAATACAAGCCACCGTGTCCTGGCAGATCTTAAGATCTAAATGGGGTCATTATCATCACTTGAATGATACACTGTATACACTGTATACTGTCAGTTATCAGTGCTGATCTCCAGGTTAGTGTGGTGCCCTGTTTTTAATCAAGGTGCGGCCCTGTTGCAGGCTCACGTGACCTGACTGATCGATGTTGTCAGCTGTAAATCTCGGGCATGTGGACTACAAGCGTCCCACCAGAGGAATATGATATTCTGGCCCAGGAGCAGCTTTGTTCAAACGTAATGCCAGGGTTTTTATTTTGCTGTTTTTTTCACTTAAAATTGGGTTCAACAGTCTGAGATCATTAACATTCTTGTTATTTACATTTGAGTCCAAACACAACGGTGTATGTATATAGTTCTCTATATGTGATGGTTATAATGTTCAATAATATAATGACTTTTCTAGAGTAGTATGGGGTGGGGTGGCTTTTCATATACTGTTGGTGACTATAGGTTTTGTGCAGACCCAAGTGTTTTCATATTTTTGTTTTGTAGAGGTGATAGCCTAACTTCACATAAGGGATGCCTAAGACAGAAAGACAGAGTGAAAATCAGTCAGATGACTGACTAAAGGGAGATCAATGGTGCAATAAGGTGATCAGTCAAATGAGCCGCAGATTGAAGTGCCTCCTTTCATTTTTTTCCCTTTTTCACCGATTGCCTCTAACTAATGTACTAAACACATGAAGCAGCAGTGCATCAATGGATGTAAAAACAATAAAAAACATGGGACAAAAAAGGGGGGAGAAGAAGGTTAGGATGGGTTGAGAAAATCCATGGTGGTTGAAGTGGGGAGAATGGTACGTGTTAGCCATATTAATGACAGGGCATATTTCACCATTAAAGCAGTGATGGACATGCACAAAACTGTCCCAACCTGTGGATGGATGACTCCCCTACAAAGTCTTCGATGACGAGAGGGGAGAAAAAAAGATGAGAACGAGTGTGCGTACAATTGTACACACTGTCCCTTTCAGCACAATAATTACCTTTCAATAATCATAAACAATGATTGGTTGTGGAATTGCCTGGTATATAATCACTATCATTGTCTCCCTACAGTGATCCTACACACACTGTCACACACACACACCTGCTAAAACACCAAGAGGTTTCACCTGAGGGAGATATTGCTTCAAATCTGCAATGGAGTGCCAAGACATTCAGGGAGGAAATGAGGGGAGGCCTGTGGACGGTGGTGTCGATGGTAAAGGAGGAGGAGGAGTGTGTGCTTCGGTCAGTACTTCTGCGCAAATCTAATTTCAACCCATTCCTTTACGATACAGACACACACAGCTTCAAACATACATTTCATGCAGAGAATCAGAGAAGTCACACTCAATGCAACGCCACACATATAAAAGTCAAATTCACAGCCACGTTTGTGTTTTCAGAAATTAAGGTCATCTGTATTTACTTTGCATTCATAAATAAACTCACATGTCCACGTTTATGTGACTACATCACATTAATTCTGCATATGCAAGGCAAGCTCCTTTTCTACCACATCCCAAAGGTGTTTTACTAGATTCACATCTGGTGACTGGGCATGTTACTAAACTGTTATCACCATTAAACAGTGACAAGCAGCATTAATATAAAGAAGTAACCATTATATGGTAAACCATGTTAAAGCCCTATGAGATGAATGTAATTTGTGAATATGGGCTATACAAATAAAATTTGATTGATTGATTGATTGATGTGTCAATGAATGGATGACAAACGTGAACAACAATACTCAGATGGACTGTGCCATTCTAACCGTGACTGACTGGTATAAGGGCAAAATGCACAAAGGGTTAAAGAGCTATCTGATCTGAGATACTATATGTTTGTATTAGACATTCTGTAGTTGACTGAATGTCAACCCCCCCCTTTTCCTTGGTTAATATGTAACCATATTTTCAAAATTTGTATCTAATTGAGTAAATGAATTAACAAATTATCTAGAAGTTAAACGTTTCAATAACTAAATTGTTCTGCTACAGACAGTTACTAAAACATTTTAAAATATAAAATTTCTTGGGATTAAAGTACCAGTGTGCAACATTTGACTAGATTTAAACAATCTGTAAATGATGTGGTCACCATATAAATATTAGTCAAAATCACTTTCTATAAGTAAAATTGTTAATGCATGAGTGCTTAAAGAATATGTTATAAGGTTGTTGTCTCGCAGACCTAAGCATTGGAGTGGTTATAGACTTCGTATAAACCTGTGTAGTGTGTTTCTTTGTCATGGTCTATTGTACTCTTTCAGAGTTTAACTCTGTAACTCTGGCATGTCTCAGATGTTGTTTATTGTCTGTCAGTGGATTCTCCTGCTGTTGAAGCTAGGCTATTAGAGAAGCATTGAAGGGAAGTCAGTCATAAAGACTGCTCAACTGGCAAGAGTTTCAATATGCAGAAGTAATTCTTAGAATTCAGACCTAATTGACAAATGGACTTCATTTAAATTAAGTAGATGCAGATGCATTTTATTTATCCCACACACATGCACAGACATGCAAACGCACACTCATGCAGGTAGGGAAATGTAATCTCTGCTTTTGACCCATCTGTGTGCTGGACACACAGAGCAGTGGGCGACTATGTACGGTGCTCGGGGAGCAGATGTTGGAGGAGTAAGGTGCCTTGCTCAGGGGCACTAGACAGGGTCTAGAGAGACTCTTGGATTTTTGGGCAGATCAATCCAGGTTCGTCTTTTTGTTGTCTTTCCGTGGAATTGAACCAGAGACCTTCTCTGCCCATAGTCCAAGTTTCTGCCACTAGACCACCGCCTCTCTAAACTGACCACTGTATCTTTCAAATTCATTAGGTTCAATGTCTTGCTCTTTGATACACTGTGGAAGAACCTTGGAGTTCCATAGAACCTTTAGGTAACTGAACAACCACACATCCACCTACCTAGCATGTGATCCCATCTATGGAAATGACAATATTAAAAAGGGATTGATGACAGTGACGAGTAGTTTGATGCGAAGATAAAACAGAAAAGAAACTCTTATTCAGATGACTGATAATGGGTTAGGGCATGATCAGACAGTGTCAACAGGAACAACCAGTTGACAATCATATCAGGAGAGTAATAGTAGAGTTGTGGTGCAAGAAGCCCTCCTTACAAAGACAAATCATTCATCACTTTAAGGACTGTGTGGATATATTTTGGTGGCATGGTTGGGTCCACTTCCTAAAATGAGTGAAGAAATTTAAACAAAAAATATTCTTTCAGGGCCATAATATATCGGTGGAACATGTTTCACACTAACCCCCTTTAATGCAATGTGTGCAATCCCTTTGGTGAGGCATCTGATGATGATGATGATGATGCTACTCCTAGCTGTTTTGCCAGGTTCGGGATAATTACTCCTGAGCAAGGGCTACAGACTCAGTTTGAAAATAGTTGTTAATAGCAGCAGGGAATGCTAACCTAAAGATTAAAACTTCAGTGCATGTCAAATTCTAAGGAGGTACAGTTTATAGCACCTGAGCAGAGGGAGGTGGTTGTACGTAGGTATGAGCTCATCGTTGCTTTGTAACCCAAACATTTCGAGTTATATGTTGTCGATCACATCAACTGATTCCACATAACACAAAATGTACTTTTCATGTCCTAAAAACTCTCACCAAAAACCTAAAGTTATGACAACTCACCAGTATGTTCTGAAATGTTGCTCTTGTACTTTTACTTCAATAAAAATATTTATAATGAAAATGAGCGTCCATTTCTCTCAGAAATCATGACATTCCATAATAGCTGTAAACAGCCTGGAAGCCGGACATTTTACTCCTGCCTCAGACAGACGGCAAATCAATAGGTTTTTCTGAGTGATGATCTTTGTACAATTGGATGAAACATTTCTATCCTGATGGGAGGGGTCTCCATCAGCACCATCAAAACACCAAATGAGGGAATATCTTTGGAAGAATGATACAGGACCCATCGTGGCCCAATACCTCACTAACCTCACTACCTATGGGACCACTCTCCCAAGAACCTGACAGTGGGTGAAAATGATGGGAAGCAGCACTGTCTCTAGATTTCAACCCCACTGAGTAGGTGTGGGATTATAATGAGGGATTGTAAATGCAAAGGAACCTACAAGTGCATAACAATCTGCTACAGTGTTAGACAAACTTTCTGACCAAATAAGATTTCAACTGTAGAAAGACTGTTTGAAAGCTGAATGAGTCACAATTTACACTTGTTTTTTATTTCATAAACAGAGAGACACTGAATTGGGTAAATCTAAATAACAGATGGAAGGAATTTAGGTTTACTTTTTGACATTATGAGAGATCCCTGAACAAAACAAATCCTTTTTGTAAAGGGCTTCCTTTAACTCACTATAATAAATCAGATATGTATACAGTAAATATGATACAATACAATAAAATTAAATTGTTTCAGATAATCAAGACATTCAGGTGTTGATTACAGTTTGTAACAAACCACAATAGTCCATCCTTCTGAAGCTTTGTCAAGTACTGTAGATTCAATATATAATGTTCATATGAACATACATAGGGTTTCAACAGGTGTTGACTTTATCTCGTTTGCAAGCAATACAGACAATATATGTTTACTTAGTTTAATATTTGCACATAATATTTTATTAATATTGACCTCTGCATACCACCTCATCATATCTGTAAATACATATTTTGGCTTGAGCATTACTTAAACAAGGCCTGACATACTGGTCATGTTTTTTGTTCAATTAAAACTAATGATACATATTGTATTTTATAGATATATAATACACGTGATGTGACATGAGTTTAAAAGTGTGTTTATGCAGCAAATGTATATTTTCCATGGATTGTAGCATGTCAGCTTGAGGCTCATTGGCCTTTGCTCATTTTCTGTGAAGAACATGTAACAGAACAAATTACACAAATGCATGTTTGCTGTTCTGATAATAAACGTCCAAGTGAGTGTGTGGTGAGGTGGGCTGGGTTCGGGAGGTTGGGAGATTTGGCAATAACGTCTATAAAATTATGGATAGGGTCATCAAATACAAAACAACCCACGCACTCACACACTCACTCACATGGGGAGTGTGCTCAATAATAATGTGTTCTTCGCAGAAAAGGCCAGTGAGTGTCAGGTTGAAAAACATTGTCATGTCATGGTGAAGACATCATTGAATTCAGGTCCACACAGGGGTTAACTGTATTTTCCGCCTTTTACTAACAAAACTCTTGATGTTGTACTAATGTTCTATTCTGCTCCAGGGCCCCACATCCTCAGATATGCATAAGGCCACATGACGCCTCATTGACAGTTACTTTGCGGTATTCTGAATGATTACAAAGCTTTTTTTTTGTATCCCCCATCAAAGCACAATTAAAATATGGCTATTTCCCGTTTACACATCTTTATTATTTCTGTTTACTGTCAAATACAAGTTAATACATGTAACATGATGCATATCCCTAATATAGCAAACTTGGCAGAGGGGTATAACACTGCGTCAGGCCCCATAGCTCACTTTTGCCCCGTGCCCTCTAATAGGCTCATCTAGCTCCACTCAGACTTTTTAAAAGGCATTTTCCTGTTTGATACTTAGAACATTTGTCTGCCACTATAGTGTATAGTCCAGCGAGCAAGTGGGTTCAGGGTCATAGAGGCAGTTCTAGTGGCCCTTTGGGTAATACTAGGGAACCTGCAGGAAACGGTTTACCTCTTCTTTGTCCATTCTGTAGACTGCTAAACAGATCTTCATTCTTAACAAGAATATTCCCAAAGCCTCCAATGACAAAAATATCTTTACAGAGCAAAGCTTCTAACTTACAGTAAGTTTAGAGCAAACTCTCAGAGCTAATGGCAGCTGTACTCTTATTGTAAGGTCTATTTCAGGATGTAGTTTTAATCCTCAAAGAAGTTGCTGCAAAAGTGACATTTAGAAATCGTACAGAAGACTCCTAATTCACAAATTATAAAATAAAAGTGGTTGCTGCCAGCAGTCTGCCTGTGATCATCAGGTGAATGATTTAAAAGACCTTTTCCTTCAACTGTGAGTATATTACAAGTGGAGCAGGCCTGTACTCATGTTTCTTTTATAACTCAACATACTGTTAGGCTGTTCTTATTGGCTCACATGTAACACCTCCTCCAACCCAGCATCCGATAGCCCTCAACATTTCCAACGTTCCTTGTTGAAACTATTTGGATACTAATTCCCAGATTTCACCTCCCTGCAATAATGATGATCAGAATTAAACTTGATTGTCTTTTTCTCTCTCACTGAACAGATTCCAGTCATGTTTTGGATGCACCGCTGCACCACAGTCCACTCTGGTGGTGGTGACAAATGATCTGTTCTCTTGTTTAGACTCATGAATTCATACCATTCCTGCTGCCTTTGACTCAGTCAGTCACTTCTGACACATAAACAACTGGAAGGGGAGCATAACAAACAAATGGAAATTTAAAGCAAACATATTTCAGGTGAGTAAGAGTGATAGCCAAACTAAAATTGAATCCGATGCACAGGAGACAGTCCTGGATATCTCAGATTAATATCCCTTGGAGAAGCACCTGTGTGTCACTGTTTATCAGAGGCAAGACATTTGACCTTGTGTTTATTTGCCTGTTATAACTTGAAAAAAAATGGTATATCTATATTTATTTGAAGTGTTTTTTACTTAATTATTTTACTTTCACAAGCGAAAACAACGTTAAGCATGATGAGTAGGCAGTTGGTCAGTTAACTGCCTAGTTACAGTTTCCACTAACTCTCCATAAAACATATATGTTGGACTGTTTAATATGCAAAGACAATTAGAATATCAAACAGGGTGAGGTCACATTTGCTTAATAGTTTTACTTTCTGTAAAAAAATTAAATCAACAAAGTCAAAAAGCTGACAATCCCTAACCACTCTGCATGCACAAGCCAACTCTAACCCTAAAATTAATCGATAATAGGTTTTATATCAACTGCAGGAAAAAATAAGTTTTCAGAAGTTATAGTTTTTACATTGGTTTTTGAGTCTTTCATAAAATAGTAAATATAAAAATTCCACTCAAACTCTATCGTTACTTCACATTAGGATGTACTGTTAGTGTTGAATCTATTCAGTGCTGTAGTATTGGCTTTAGTAGGAGGGGGATGTTTTTCATTTGAGTTTTCTCTTTGTGCTTGTGGCTTAGGAGGTTCTCCTGCCGCTGAAGCATGGCACCGTTATCAGTTGAGCTTCCTATGTTTTCACTGCTTGCAGAGAAACATTATCCTTCCAAGTAGATGTGGCTGCCACATGTGCATACTTGTCTCGGGAACAATTGTTTGCATGTACCCAGGACACAGAAGCATTGTTGGTTTGGAAGAATGTCAAGGTGGAAGAAAATGAGGTTGATTTTCTTAGAACAGCAGGGAAAATAGATCTGGGCATGTGTTTATCAAAATTCTGAGAAGTGTCTCAAAGAAATGACTCATATCCATCTGAAGAATGAAACATATTTACCAAGAACTCATTCCAATTTACCGTCAAGCACAGGAATAAACTTTAAGAGTTTAGGCGCAGGGAGACCAAATCTAAGGACCAAATTTGAAAAACCAAACAAATAGACAGAATTAGACATCAGACATCCAACAACACTTAAAAGGGACTCATTCACCTTCTTCTCTAGCAGGGTAAATTATTATGCATACACGACCTACTTGCAGCTATATAAAGTAAACAGTCAGCTGGTATAGAACCTCAACCTATTGATCAGACTGAAACAGCTTTTAACTTCCTGCTATAGTCTGCTGTTCGCTTAATTGATCTGTTGCAATTTTCCCCCCAACACTGCTTTTGAAGACACTGGTTGAAGCACTGAATTCCAAGGAAAAAAAGGCTGCTAACGTGTTAAATTGTGTTTGTCTTTCTTT
The DNA here is from genome assembly GCA_038501795.1 of Pseudopleuronectes americanus. Lineage (NCBI taxonomy): Eukaryota > Metazoa > Chordata > Actinopteri > Pleuronectiformes > Pleuronectidae > Pseudopleuronectes > Pseudopleuronectes americanus. The sequence continues at coordinate 2,004,496 of CM076723.1, forward strand.
AGTAAAGGACTGCCCTGAGGTTTTGTACGAGTGAAATGAAAGATTAGTAGCAACACTTAAAATGTTGTTATTTTAAGATGTACTTCTTCAGAAGTACATTATATGGGAGAAGATAATGGAAATTTAGAGAATTACAGTTCATTTGAAGTGTTCTGGCTTCCTGTCTTGCTATATAGCTGCTACATCTGTTCCCTCAGCCTCTCCATTGCTGACTGTCAATTAAAGGCTAAAGACACCAAAATAATACTCTCTAATAAACCTGATTTATAACAGCAGACTAACCACTGCAGCACAAAACAAAACTTTAAAGAAAAATTCAACCATTAACTAGAAGGGCATTCTTAGAGCACATACCTCTGCCAAGGCTATAGCGCTATCTTGCCAATATTATTTACTGCCAAGTTTATAATGAAGAAATCTTTTTTTTAGCTTCTTATAAAAATCTCAAGCCTGGTATGTTGCTCTGTTGTTGAGTGGTGTGACATTTGCTTGAACTATTGTGTATTTGAATTTGTACTGGACTGCATCTCCCATACAGTAAAAATGCAGTAGGCTTCTATTATTATTCTATTATTATTTATTTTATCATTTGTCAGGGCCACAATGCACCGTACACTGTGTTGTTGCTCAATGTAACAACAACAACAACATTGAGCTTCAGAGTGAGCGGAGCTACTCTTCGCAAGTGTAACACTTCGAACGCAGTCAATTCACAACTCACACAAAGGAGTTACCTTGGCTGCAAATCAAGGCTGAGGTTGTCTATAGGTAAGCAATCCACAGAAGCAAACAATGTCACACAGGGCAGAGTCAACCAGGGGATATAGAAGAGTCGTGAAGAAGAAAACAGGTGACAGGACCACTAGTCAGGACACTAAGCAACACACAATAGCAGATGTAGAGGACCACTGGGGAAAGGAGACCATTGGTTAAACCATACCAGCCACTCAATGTCAATGTCAATTTTATTTATATAGCACATTTAAAAACAACTTGGTTGACCGAAGTGCTTTACAGGTGTTAGGGTACAACCATGTGAAGTGGTAGGTGGTTCCACAGGTTTGGGGCGTCTACTGTGAGGGCGAGATCACCTCTGGTTACTAGCCTTGTCGGAAGTTTGAGTGGCTGATCTACGAGTCAAAATTGGATCAGAATGTGGAGTCTACATTCCTATTATTGTTATAATGATTATTTCCCTATTGTAGGAAAGACAAAAGAAAACAAGATTTTTGACCAAATTGTTCCAAACATCAACATTTACATCTTATTATAAGATCAGATTAATTAAGAAGGGTTTGCAGATTTAGGGTTGGTTAATATTTTTTTTCTTTGCTTTATTTGAGTCATTTACCAGTCCATGTGTTTTGAAGGCGCCAAACAAATTAACTTGACCCTCAGAATTTAGACTGAGGTGTCATGTGTTCTGCTGTTGTATATGGCGTCTTGCTGTGCAGATAACTTTCAGCTGGGGGGTCAACTCTGTGGTGCATGACAATAAGGAAAGAAAACCTTTAAATCTCAGATGGGTTCTTTCAAAATGCAAGATAAATCAGTAATGCCCATTAAATTACACCAGGCAGCATTCTGCTTCACCATAAGCACGATGGGAGAGTATTTAATCAGCAATACAACGGTAAATCACATGACAGCTGTTGGTGCAGACACAAATGTAAACAGAAACATTTCATACAGCAAAGCCAGGACTTTAAAAGAATATATCTGATTCTGACTCATGGTACTTTTAATAAGGTCCAGCAGCACTCGACCTTAACTAACCAAATGTAATTATCTCAAATGGAGAAACCTGCAAGAGTCATTTGACAGAGTGTAATGAAAAGAGGCCAGATTTAGGGAGTAATTAGCAGCTAGAGTTGCGACATTACTAATATGGAGCAATCATTTCAGAAGATATAGCATACTGTGGGGTGTGTGAGGCAGAAGCTGCTTTTGATAAGGTCAATACTGACAGCAGCGCACATGTGAGGCTTTCCAAGGCTTCTAATTAGGAAAAGGCTAACTGATACAGCGAGATGGGCTGATCATTACATAGAGATCCATGGAAGGTGGATTTCCCTGGAGCCTGCAAACAAAACTCACCATGAAAGCTGTTTAAATTCAGCATGGCTGATTTTCCCCAGCCATCTTTGTATTGACATGGTCTCTTTTTGGAGTACACTGCAGTACAGTTTCTGCCATTACATCTCACCTGTCCTCAGTGGGGAAATGTATCTTGATGGAACTCTTGGTTTGGATCCTCTGTTGCTCTCTGTTTTCCCAGAACAAAATAGAATGCACCCCTCCAGGGCTTCAGCCAGCTTTTATGGGACAGACCTGGCCATGCTGCCATTGTCTGTGAGATTTTCCACCGGCCTGACTCTCTGATGTCGACAACCCAGTCCAAGGTGGTCCACCATCCCTGTTGTCCTTGTGAAACGGCCTTGATATTATTCTCAAAACCTCTCACCCCACCATCTTCTTCCTCTATTTCCAACTGGTCTACGATCAGACTCATTGTGCTTCAAACACCGGAGTCCTGCCCTTCTTGTTTACATTACGCCATCAATCACAACATAATATTGTCTACATTTAACTTTTAGAAGTAGAGATACTGTAAACATGATTGTGTTTTCTTGAGAAATGGCACTGCTTGCGTGTGTGACGCCTATTGCTTGTGTTGCTTCTGCGGCACTGTTACTGCCAACTGTATCTTTCTACACTGAGCCGGCCTTTTATTTTGGTCAATAATAACAATCATCCACCGTTGATGAGCTGTCCAAAGAGGGAGGAGCTGTCACCAGAAAGCAATCACTCTCATCTATTATATGACTATGAAAATGTCCTTTGACATACTCACATAATGCAGTCTGTCCTGTGCTAAAGCTCACCTGCCAGAATCAAACCAAGTATGTTCCAAGTACATGGTAGCATATACTTACAAAATGAGAATACTGGGATGCCCCTTCCTTTCTTTCTGCTCTGCTTGAAACACTGACATATTATTACAGTTTTTCACAATTGTTAACACACGTTTTTCAAAACAATAACGGGTTTCTCAAAACTGCACACACAAACCTGAAAACCTCACACACAAAATCAATCAATCAATCAATCAAATTTTATTTGTATAGCCCATATTCACAAATTACATTCATCTCATAGGGCTTTAACAGGGTGTGGCATCCTCTGTCCTTAACCCTCAGCAAGAGTGAGGAAAAACTACTAAAAACCCTTTTAACAGGGTAAAAATAAGTAGAAACCTCAGAGAGAGCCACATGTGAGGGATCCCTCTCCCAGGACGGACAGAAGTGCAATAGATGCCACGTGTAAAAACATTCATCATTAAAGTCTTTAGCGGCATTGATGCAGTCCCGCTGCAATCACAGTCCATGGTCAGCAACCAGCAGGACCACGATCCAGCATCCAGACCAGAGGCCACTCCAGTCCTCAGTCACCGTCCACCGCCGCCCACCAGGACCCACCACGAGCCACCGCCGTGGCCCTGGTCCACCTCCTTTACCCAGTGCCAACGCGACACAGGGTCCGCCACCAGCACCACGATCAGCCCACACGACACAGAATCCGCCACACTGGGTCCACCACTGCGACCCCCGATGCGCGATCCACAAACAGCAATCCATGGTGCGGCCACTGAGGCCCTGGATCTGCGGGTGTTAAAATGCTAAACCTGACACTCCCTTTTCAAGATGACTCTTTGCCATCAAATCTCTTAACTGTTCACAAAACGGAACTCGTGTTTTCATTTGGTACACACAGCCATATTTTCAAATGACACACACATACCATTCATTGAAAACACACAACTAAGCATTTGCTTGCACACTACCAAGCACTTACAATACACAGAAGTGCAAAATTGAAAACACAATCATCGAAATGGAACACACCATAGGAATGACAGGGACTCTGGAGAATGAGCCATTTCTCCTTTTGTAAAATGTCTCAGTGTAGGCCTACTTTTTTCATAGACAAACATAAAACAGCACACAAATATTCCGCAATTCGGTACACACAGAGAACAGTCCTGTAAACCGGCATTCTCAAAATGTGGGTGGTCCTGGAACCACTCACTCATTTGAAAGATCACATTGTCCCAGATAACAACGTGATCGATCCGCTGTGGGTCATCTATCTGGCCAGGTGGTACCAGCAGGTCATGCAGGCCATCCAGGAAGACGAGGAGATGGGCAGCGTTATAGGCCCCTAGGTGGGCATGGCGGTGCAAGATCCCATGGTGATTCACTGCAGCACACATTGTGATGTTCCCACCACGCTAGCCGGGGACCATAACAATGGCCTGCTGGCCAATGAGGTTTCTGCCCAGTCGCCTCCTCTTCACCAAGTTGAATCCCACCTCATCAATAAAGATGTACTGGTACAACACATGAGCTGTGTCATGCTCCTGGATCCGTCCTGGGTTTGTTCCCTCTGGGTTGAATACACATATTGTAAGTCGCTTTGGATAAAAGCGTCAGCTAAATGAAATGTGATGTGATGTAATGTAAATCCGCTGACACAGACAGCATGAGAATGCAAGTTACAGTATGGATACAGAGAGGTCAACACAGGCTAGTGTGAGACACTGTAGAAAAGGAACAATATTGGATTACAGTTACAATACATGGATGTGTCAGTGCTGAATTACAAGCACAAACTCTCGCCCTAACTTCTTGATGTGTTCCGTTTGAATGGGACCCTGTACACTTGTTTCACCAATGTAGAGAGGCTGATGGTCTGGAAGTTTCTAATTGTAGCATGGTCAGACAGGATCCTAGTTTTTATATGTCTGAGTGTGACAGCGTTGTTCTCACGAACCATATCTACAATTTTAGTCTCCTGTTCGGCTGTGAAAATGCGGTGAAATTGCTCAACAGACCTGAATGTTTAGAGATTTGAGTATTTGTGTGTTGTAGGTTGCTGCTTTGAGATTTTACTTGAGAAGTGTGTGCAACAACTGAACATTGTGTGTAGTGTTTTGACAACAAGGTGATGTGTAATTGACATCAGAGTGTAAAGAAGGAAAGTCGGAGTCTAATGCAGATAAGGGAGTGTGAAGTAGTGCCAAATTGGGTCGAGCGATTGGTACATGAAGTGAAGGTTGTGCAAATTGTGCAGAATTTTAGATTTTTGTGTGTTAACAACTGAGAAAAACTGTATGACCATGAAGAAATGACAGGGATAACAGCTCGCTATCAGTTCCCTATTTACACAACCAGCAAATACAGGCCTGCCAAGTCGTTCGTTTGCAGCGGCATTTGTACTGAACTCCGAATAATTTCCTAAAATTATCTGGAGGGTCTATATGTGAGATTGCAATTGTCAGTTGCTTCTGTATATGGTGGATAGTCAGGAAAAGCTCTGGAGAATCTGTGCATCGAATGACTCAGGCTCAACAGCCCATGTGAGAATAGAGCAGGAGATAATCCAGAAGATTCACTGCGAGTGAGTGGGAGGCAACGGACACAAGCCTTGGAAAAAAACAAAAAGGATATGAATATCTCTGGAAGAAAAACAGGAGTTATACACCTAGACAAGCCAACGAAGATGTAAAGCTAAGGAGACAAGATGAGAGAACTTTTACTGATACATGCAGATGCAGGTGTTTATGTGATGTAAACAAAAACACGTGATATCAGCAGTGGACTTAATACGTTACTTTTGTAACGTACATTCAACTATCTGGTATAACTTGTATGTAATTTTTTCAAATCAATGAACTTTATTTAATCTTTTGTGCATAAACATCCCTTGAACTTGAAAGAAACAAGATTCACCGGTGCTGATCCAGTACGGATGCGATGAGTGAGGTATTTTTTTTCTTTTTCTGGCGATAGTGGTAAGACTGTCCCACCCTTTCTGTTTGTGTGAACACGCCTCTGTCCGTAGAAGCTCCTGCAGTGCTCTTCATATTAGAAAGGCAAACTCCGGAGAAAGTCCATAGCTTATTGTGTGAACATTTCCCAGGGGGTCCGTGCCTAAACAGCTGAATTCATTCACAGCTAATCAGGGATTTATTGGCACTTTAGCTGTTAAATGCTCCACTATCACCACCAACTAGTCTCTGCGTGTGTCTGTTCCTTTTTGCTGCTGCTTAGGTAGTGAATAGTGGATTTATCGGGGCTGTGTCACAGAAAACAGCTGCCAGCTTCTGCTGGAAACAAAGCTGACGATAGCACTAAGATTGGGCCGTAAAACCTAAAAGTGAGCTGCAAGAAGATGGAATGCTCTGTAGAGCTGAGGGAAACTGAACCTTTACACATTTCACAATACTCAGTGTCATAGTACCCGTCCATTGTAAATATAAATACTTATAGATTGAAAAAGTGCAGCTTTAACTGAGAAATATATTCAAAATAGTAGAGATGAATCTTCATCTTAACTTGACATTGAATGTTGGTTTATTAGATAAACTGTTGTACAAGCGTGATTGTTAAGAGAGTTCAGTTTTGATATTACTTTGGAAAGACTTTGAACAAAATACACACGCACAAACAGCCATGTGGAAAGTCTGCAATATGCGGAAACTTGATATATGGAGAAAAGAATAACCATTACATGACAAACAAAACACATTTGTACATCTTCCTTAGAGACGACACTCATTTGAATAATGCATTCCCTATTCCCTGACAATTACAAAATACCTATCCCGTGCCCTAACAGAAACCTAATTCTAACCTTGAAACAACTCTTAACCCAGAAACAGCCAATTAAAAGTGGGTCAAATGGTGACATCCTCTCTCAAATCGTCCTCACTGTGTAGGTTATAAGCTCAAAATGGTCCACACACACACACACTTTCACATTTTAATTAGTAATCATCACCATCTCTCACACATACCCTATATATCACACTTGCACAGTAACATTTGACGTCTTAAGAAATCATAATGATCCTTGAGACCATGTGAGACTCTCAGAGAGAGACCCTTAACGGTGAACTAAAGTTTTAGTTAAAAGTGAGGTAAGGTTTTTGTTTAAGTCCCTGAAAGCTGCAACACCATGTATTTTTTTTGTAATTTAAGCATTGGAGAAATACATGCTTTTATTTTGATAGATACAGTGAAAGAGAGGTACAAAAAAAGAGTGGAAAACAATTCTCTGTCCGGCGAGAGGTCCACCAAGATACTACCTTTTACAAAAATCTTGTTTCTAATTTTCTTTACAGTTGCTGGTTTTAACGCAGCTGAAACTTGGACATTTATCGACAATAAACCCAGAGGACATGGCTGGTAGGTTTCACATAAATATCTGTTTTAAAGACAAAAATATCCATACATTTTCAAAAAAAAGGATTAAAATCTGTTTTTTTTTAAACAATCTCTCAATATCCCAAAGCTGAATTTGACAGCATTTTTATACCATTTTATTTTTAAATGTGTCCCTCTGTGAAATTCAACAACTCTCTCTCTCCTATTACACTTGAGCCCTTCGATGATGTGGGAGCATGCTTTTTACCCTGAGGGCAGCCATCTCCAAGGCCTCCCCCTGCAGTCAGCCCTTTAGTAATTTAGCTACAACATCTTCATATTTCAGCTCCTGCACTGGAACGAGACCCTCAAGAAGTTTCAAGAATTTAAAATACTTCTCTATGCTTTTCAGATATTTCTCTATTTATTCAAATTATTCAAATTGCTTTGTCTTGCATGCAGGCACACACTCACACACACACACACACGCACGCACACACACACACACACACACACAACGAGAATAGGTTTATTTATGCCTAAAAGGGTTATCTTTTCTCTTTCTTTTCTCTGATAACACAGGAGGAAAATGCTGTAGATCACCCTTCAACCTGCAGAGAAAGTGAATTATGATGAGCAAAGCAATATGGTTAATGGGTAAGATTTTATCTTAAATTGGAAGTAAAATTATGGAGTGACATTTTTCTGCAGTTAGATAAAAATGAAGACAGGGAATGATTATTACAGTAACATGATTTAACAGAGGAGTATAACCAAAAGTGCTCGAACACCATCATTGTTTTAAATGCTGATTATGACATTTTGGTATTACAGGGTTTAAAAGAAGCTCATCCAGCCCTGAAACCTTTGTGAGGGTTGTAGCAGATGGTTAATGGTCTATTCAATGGTGCTTTTCTAGACTTGATCATCATTCAAAGCACTTTACAGCAACGTTTTTCCCATTCAGCCATTCACAAACTGACATTCATACAGTACATCTGTGTGCAGCACCTTCTCCATGAGAACAGCAGAGCCATCAGGGGCAATTTCGTTCAATATCTTGCCCAAAGAGACTTCGGCATTCAGGGGAATAGAAACCACAGAGCTTCTGGTAAGAGGGCAACCTGCTCTCTCTCCTGAGCCACAGACAGATGTGGACTCTGCCTCTTGTTTTGGTGAACTTTTTCAGAATTCCTGGCTTATTGCTGCGTGTGCCTTAAAGGGATAGTTCAATGAAAAATGTAAATTCACGCATTATCTATTCACCACTATGTTGATGGAGGGGTGGGTGAAGTGTTTAAGTCCAATTCTGGAGTCTGAGTGGTAAACAGCGTTAGAGCTGAATCCAATACAATTGAAGTCAATTGAGCCCTCTACTTCAGATATAATAAAACAACAGAAAAAACATAGCATGCCTCCATACTGCTTGTGTGGTGTCATCCAAGTGTTCACAAGCCCAATCATTCATATACGTCTCAAAACAAGTAGACTGTGATTTTAGCCTAGAAGTCCACAGGGAGTGGCTAAGCTAGTGGATGTGCCCGAGGGTACACCCTCGTGTGTAGTCCTTTGATCTTCCCCTACCCTCTATCGTGGGGGAGTTCCATAACGGAGGTCAGTAGGCGTCGATAAACTGCCAAAATAATCTCAATGCTAGAAATTAAATCGGAGCCTCTCCGATCAAACATGTTTGATATTTCTGATAATCGGCTCTAACAGAAATCCACAATACCCAATGAGAGCGAGCTGAACACGAAGATCACCAACCAGATGTTGTGTATGTGTACAGCTGCGAATAGAATTTTAAAACAAAATAAACACCTTTTCAGAGTTTAATCACGCGAGTGTCCCACAGTCCAATTCAGACAGTTCTGATAATGCACCTAAAAGTTTTTTTCAACCGCCATGACAAAAATAAAAACTGTAAAGGGGAGTTTCTCTGAGATTTCAAGTCTCTGGAATCGCCAGATGTGAAATTGTGTCGTACAAACGGCAAATGTACGGTCTAGCAATCTGGCCAATTCATCTAGTTTGTGAATTCTAAAGACTAAAAGAGTAAAAATCTGTTAAATCTGTCTTTATGTTTGTGGTCGATCCAAAGCTGTAAACACTGTACATTGTAATAAAACTGATTTTAAATTTCCCTGCCTAGGACCATGCTCCTGATACTGGGAGTTTATACTAATACATTATATATTATACAAATATCTATTTGTTAGAAACAGACTCCTCATAGGCAAGGTGGGAAGAGGTTGTGACAGACAGTACTCTAGCACTTCATGGAAACACTGACAATCAATTGTTTTTTGCCTTCAATTTGGCAGCTGCTCGATCCCTAATTGAGTGCAGCAGAGAGATTCATAATATGGTGGACCCCAGATACTGCAGCCTCTTTCAGATCCAAGTACAGGTTTTTCTCCTCCCTCACAGCATATGCCAGTGGTTAGCGTCACAGTTGCAAAGTTTATTGCTCCGTATTCTTTGACCTTGCCTGTGCACTGAGGAGTTCAATCCTGTTGTGTGCTCCGACTGCAAAAGGATCTGTGCTCTGTTTGAGCAGAGTGCCTACAGACAGACCCTGGACTGAAAAGCTACTGTAATTTATATAGAAAATGGAAAAAAACTGCAAAAGGCTGTGACTGGAAACAAAAAACTGCACATGAGAAGTGATGCAAAGTGCAGTTATATGTCCCATGTGCAGGAAGAGTGTCTGTGCGCATTTCCCACTGTGGTGAGAGGATGAGCCTGACGGAGATATTGAGATGTACAGGGTGTGTTAGCGGCAGGATATACAGACATCATTTGATTGTTTTTTATTATATTTCAGTCACATTCTGTGCGCAATGGAGCATGAAAATGGGTCAATATGTTTTTTATTGACTATTAATTGCAAACGTTTCCAACACAGTGTGTCCTCTGAGTCAGTGTAGACAGTGTGTCAAACTAAAGCTCATTAAAGAGGCTATATCATGTTAATAAGTGAAACATTCCATCTCTAGTCAGTTGTGGGTAGAAATTCCCAATCACTCTGAAGATAAGTGTGAGTTGCACAAACAGGCTAGTTGTAAATGAAGCCGGAGCACATGTTCCCTTTTTGGTGTAAATGAACACGCTGCAAGACAAAAGGCAGAGCAAGGTTTAAAAGGTGGAGTGCTCAGAACACTGATTCCTTCAACGGGTGGCTCCTTAAGCAGAAGATACTGTCATATTCTTGTGTTTTAAACATCCAAATTTGAGGCAATACTGTCTATTCTTGCCATGTGTCCCATACCCGGCCTTAAAAGCTGGGCTTCACCAATTTAAATGGTCCCTTACTTTATAAACTTTATAAGTACTCATACAGCTATTATCAATTTATAAGCCAATAAAATGACACATTTTCCCATAGTTTTAGTCCTGAAATCAATTGTAACGATGCAGGCCCCTACCTAATGGAGTTGTTTTATACTGTGGTGATGCAGGAAAAACATCTCATTGTCAAAATGACGTTGTCAAGACTATCAAAGAGAGTATTGTGATCCCTTCACTAGAAAATTACAGGCATTAGTTCAAAACCTATTAAAATGCCAGCATCCAGTGGCAGAGTCGGAATTGTACACTTTAAGCACAGGGGGGGAAACAGCTAGGGCTTGTAGAACCCAGTGGTGTAAAATGATGTTTTGAAGAATATTAACCATTGTCTGTTTTGTGTTCAGCCCCATAACACATTTCCTCTGACTATAAATTGGAGATGCTTACAAAGTAAAGCTGGTCACCATGAGAGATAACAGGTGGTCAGAGCTGAGAAAAAACACTAAACTGTTGGGATTTGTTTGACAGTTTCCTTCACCTCCTGGACAACCAACTTTTTAGATTTTTTTACTCTGAGCCATAACATGTTATACGTGTCTGATTACAACATGTTACCCTAAAACAATTGCCTAGATCAGGGGTGCCTACACTTTATAGGCGTGTGAGCTACTTTTGAAATGACCAGCTCAACATGATCTACTAACCAAATAAAACATATTGCTGCCAACACAAAAATGTACTGAAATAAGAACAAATTAAGGTTAAGCTACGTTGTTTCAAAATCAAATAAGAGATTTATCAATAAACTTAAGGTAACATGGAGCTATAGTTGTAACTCTTACTTAAGTTACTATGTACAGCAGGCTCTCTCTCAAAGTTATTTTTTTTTCAGCTGTAAAATAGTTTGTAGTTCCAGGCCATGAGTAGAAAACACAGGTGTGATCTCTCTGTCCCTCTCTCATAGATTCAGACTGTCCATTCACTTCCCTGCATGTAAAAAACACAAGAAGCAATCGAGCTAAGTAACCAAACTAACCAATATTGCTGTACATAGTCCTGTGCACACAGCAACACAGCACAATAGCCTAGATTTCAAAGGTTTAGCAGAGCAGCACAGGCAACCTTACACACAAACGGTGCAGGTCGCAAGGCACCATTTGCACAGCGCATCGCAGCCGATGTGAACCGCACAAAGGTTTTACAGGAAAGGAGGCGCCTGGCTTTCGTAGACACAGTTAGCTATGAGAGCGTCCACCTGACTGCCTCTTGTCCAATCATGCATGCGCGATGCGATCTACCCATACTACTGCAGAATATCAGTTTTAGTTGATTAAGACAGGGACAGAAAGTTCCTCCTCCATTGACCAGGATTGGTCAGGTTGAACAAGACCAAGACCGGGAGATGTTGGTGGATGTGGGCCAGCAGCATGTAGTCCCATCACATATTGTCACTACCACCCTAAGACCTGACCTGATACTCTGGTCCAACACCCTGCTCTACTCTACTTTGTAGAATTGACAGTACACTGAAAAGATGCTTTTGATGAAGCACATGAGAGGAAAAGGCTGCAAAATGCAGACATGGTATTTTAGGTAGAGCAACGTGACTGGAAAGCAATAGTTTGCCCTGTGGAGGTTGGCTGCAGGGGTTTTCTGGCAACATCCAGCATTTGGTTGCTCCAAGATCTTAAGATCCATGGACAAGTCCTGTGCCAGACCATAATATAAACATCACACACTGCAGAACGCTGAAGCCAATGGCTGTGGATCAGGAGGAAAGATCCCAGCTTGTACTTTTTTGAAATAAAAAAAAGAAATGCATCCAGGGTGTGTTGGACTGTAGCATCTAGTATTTGCAAGTGTTATTTCTTGTCTTATTTTGATACCTGTTCTAATTTAAGTTTCTAGCTCTTGTGTGTTTACCACCTTTCAGCAATATTCTGGGTAGTCAACCTTGTGCACTCACACTTCTCTTTACTATCTAATGTCTTCTTTTCTATTTTTTCCTGGTGTTTGCTCTGATGATTTTTGGACTTGGTTCTGCTCTTTGGTTTTTGTTTTCTTCTGTGTTTGACTTTTTGGGACTGCCTACCTGTGAAAGGCCCTTCTGATTTTCACAAAGTCTTTGCCTTTCGGAATTCAAACTTTTTCCCTGGGAATTTATTTCCTATGTAACATGGACCCTGTATTCAGAAACACTGAAGCAGCATGAGTGGAGCACAGATGGTCATCAACTTATCTTCGGTGGAAGTAGAAATACACTGAAATCTTAGGCCATTACTTGGTGGAGGTATTGGCAGTGATCAACTTGGCAGATTACTAACCTATGATTACGTAGAACCTTGCTAGAGTCAGTGTTTACCTCCCATTATGACATTTCCTTGTGATGTCAGCTGTACTCCTGTTATCGCCACTAATGAGACAGCCTATAAGTGACACACACAAGTATGCAGCAATTTGTACACAGTGCAGCCTCATGCATGCATTAACACAAAAATGTATGCATGTGCACAGACACAGAGAGAGGAGGCGACATTTAACAAGCTTCCCCTCAGTCGTCTTTATTCTGGCTCCCAGGAGACCTGCAGAGGGATAAAGAGCTAATGGCTAATACTCTGGAGGAGATAGTGATAGACTTATTTAACAAGGAAGCTGCTTAATAACACATATATTCACAGCATCATCTTGGGGGATTAGAGCAAGTGTGTGTGTGTGTCTGTGTGTGTTTGCATCTGCCAGGGAAACTACCTGCCTATCACATATATGAGTTAAACCCTCTAATTTGGCAGTACATTTTTTTTTATTTTTCAAATTTCTGAAATCGTAGCCCTATCCAACCATAAACACTTTGTGGCAAATTTTTAAAATTTCTTTTAACTGTCTGGAGTGTGCAGACTTTAACCCAACACTGTGGATCATGTGATGACCATAGACATGTAATTGTAAACAGCGCATTGCCTGTTGGATCGTATGTCATTGAAACCATAATACTGGACATGATCTGTAAACCCGTAAGGGGGGGTTTTATGCAGGTCTGTCTGGATAAAGAAGCTCCTTAAGTTTTTTTTATTCAAACATAAACTACAAAAATTGTAATCTCTGCTAGCTGCTCACAGGGGGTTTGTGACATGACAAAAGGAATTTTAAAGTAAGTAAGAGTTCATTAGATCAAGTGCAACAGTGGGACAGTGGCAGTCAGTCAGTTTTCTACATTTTCAGCAGGTACACTGAAAATGTACACTTCCAGACAAATGCAATTATTAATTATAATTGATCCCTGTGGGGGGAATTCAGGTTTTCCTGCATTGGAATATTACTTCACTAAAAGGATATAATATAAGAGACACACTCTGTGTGTGTGTATGTGTGTGTGCAGTCCATGTAAGACTGTCGGAGATACACATGCTTTGCTGAAAGTGGTGAAAAAAGCATTTTTATGTTAAGCTGGGATCATTAATCCAAAAAACTAAACCAATTAGGCTAATTGAAATTGATAGTAAATGTTTTTCATCCATTACTAAAGAAAACAGGCCAGTCTGATATGAGAAGAAAATGCTGTTACATGTCAGTAAGCTAATTTAGAATAATGACTGAAAAGGTGTTATTCAAGTGAATTATAAATCAAAATCAAATTAGTAGCCTAGAAAAGAAAATAACCACTCGGAATATAATAATATTTTATATTAACTCAGTCCAAGGAAAAACTGTAAATAAAAACAGGAAATGCATTAAGTCTATTATTGAGTAATTATTTCTGTCTGATGATGAACAAAGTACTATGAAGAGAAGAGTATTACGTTAATCAGAGTGTTATACAGAGGGAAGAGAAGGGGAGAGAATAGGTCTGATGAAGTCAGTCTGAGTTGTTCATTTATAATCATGGGAAATATTTAACTGGTCCCCGTTCCGAAATGGCTGATGTGCTGAATTATTACAGCAATTAATTCAATAGTGACAATGGGGGTTCAAGACAGCCTGAGATAAAAAAAGACAACCTAGGGAGCTCGACATCCTCATTTCTATTGAAAGAGAAAATTTAACTAACCAGAATGGACAACACAATTTCCCTGAACTGAGGCTTTGAACAGGGAATTCCACTCAAAGCCAGGATCAGACAGGATAAAATAGACACATTCAGGGAAACAAATGATCCTAGGTCTCCACAAACACTCTCACCAGCCAGCTCACTCACACAAACTGAACAAAGAAAGAGATTCTGAACATGAAAATGCATCTGGCATTTCTGTACAAACCACAGATGACCCTGAGAAATCAATAAAGGAATTCATCATGCAAGGCTCAGATTACCCCCAGATACAGTCGACAACATCCCATTCCAGCGTGCAGACTGTCTGGGACTGGAGAACACCAACATCTGACTCGGGATGAACATAGCGAAATTTGATCACTACCAACAAAGACTCAGGAAATCTTTAAAGCGAGCAAGTAACTACCACAAATCCAGAGAGCTCATGAAGGTTAAAAAGCATTTACACTTGGCGTATTATACAGAGATGGGCAGTTATAATGAGATAAGGCCAAAACCTGTCTCTGTTAGACCCACTCTGTCTTCCTCCTCTGCTACAGAGACACAATCACACACTGAACATTTCCCTCTTCCCCATCTTTGAATTTTGCTCTGTTTTGTTTATAGTTTTGCCCTGTCTTTTTATGTCATTATTTACTTGTGCATTTCTGGTTGGAATTGTTCTGCCTGTCATGCAAATGACAACAACACGCTATGCTATTAACCGCTCTCAAGGAAACACATCAAAATGCATCATTATTCATCAGCCTTCCAGGAGACAAACAAACATACAAATATTAAATCACAACATATCTATTAGAATCAGACAATAGTAAATTCAATTCATTACAATTCAGTAATAGCTTTTTTTCGCTTCATTACAAAGGAAAACAAAGTGTAAGTATTTCAAATAACAGAAAATACCTCAATCACAAATAATCAGTGCTTAATTTGTAAATCACAAGGTGCCGGAACGCAAAGTACATATGACAGCGCAGGGATGACGAGACGGGCACAGGTCCCGGAACGCATACAGAAAACGGTGCTGAAAAAAACAAGCAAATGCCCACTGACAATGCTGTGGGACTTACAAGCCTTAATTTCAAATAATATCAATGGTATACATTTTATGACAATAATTTACAATTATTACAGGCTATACTGCACAGCACAGGCAAATGCCCACATCAACACAGGTGGGACTTACAGTCAGCAATTAATTTCTCAACATAGATCTAACTTGTAAAACATAAATACTTTTTTTCTGAGTGCGCGCTGCTGTTTTTTAATATCTGGAGCAGATGAGGTTACTGTGCATGAGACCCACTCTTTTGCGAGTTTCATCCCCCCCCCCGTCTTCTCTGGCCCCAAAGTCCCGACCGCCTTACACGTTGTACAGCCCAAACCTGAATTTTCCATAAGAAGCCAGGGGTAGTAAGTCTGTTTCACCTTGAACTGAGCTGCTGTCAGTGAGCATCCCATCCCTGACCTGTCGCTGGACGTCTACCACTCTTCTCCACTCGAAGCGTTCTCCTCTCCTTCTGAATCCTGCTGTGAAATCAAGCCAGCTGATGCCGCGGCTCCCGCCTGTTGCTCCGGCTGTTGGTGGACCACCTGGCTGACTGCTGGCGCTGTAGCTAGCTCCCGCTCCGGCTTGCGGGCAACCTGACCTGCTGCTGCCGCGGTACCGGCCTCCTGCCCTGGCTTGGCTAGCTGTCGGTGAAGCTGGCTAGCGGTTGCGGCGCTAGTCTCCTGCTGCAGCCGGTTTTGCTCGCTAACATGGCCGCTGCAACTGCCCTTGTCGCCGCTTGTCGAGGCTTTTCTGACTCGTTTCGAAGTGTCATGCAATTCTTCCTTCTTTTTGAAAAAGGACAGTAAATTCACCTGTCTTTTTGACATGTTTGCATTGAGCAGGTAACTCTTTGTTCCTCTCTGCTGCTTGCTCCCCAGATGCGGCAAATTTCAAAAGTTTTTGTCTGCGAAGCGGGGTGCATCAACAACAGATCTCCGAGTCTTTCAAATGACGTCGTTTTATCTTAATAAACAACATGAAATTCATGGGATTTGTTCTGTAAATTATTATATGAATATTATTGCCAACTTTTCAAAAAACCTTGGAGTGAGATTTTGTCGGGGGTGACCAGAATATAGCCGTGCAAGCAGAAACACAAGTTGCAAACACAAAAATCAAATGAGAGATTTATTACAAAACGTCACATCAGCGGCGGTGTGTCTTTAGCCGCCGCTGCCACCCCCCCCCCGCCCTGGAAGACGTAGCGAACCTCGTCCGCGGCGGACCTCTTGTCAGGGAGGGGGGGCACGGACACTGCCTTCGCGATCGATGTATTGGCCACTTCTAAGAATCACTTTTTTTTGGTGTGAGAAATTGGATCTGTGTCACACGCCAAAAGCGTGAGAGTTGGCTGCTCTGTATTAATATTTTTTTGTATATGAGAGGTACCGGATCAGCCCAAATAAGTCCCAGAACACGGGCAGGCCAAAACCAAGAGGTGCCGGATCCTGTTCCGGCAGGAACCGGCGCAAATTAACCCCTGCAAATAATGAATCATCAACAGTAACAAATGGTTGTTTGAATCCAAACCACAAGTGACCAATCAATCAAATTATATTTGTATAGCCCATATTCACAAACCACAATTTGTCTCAGAGAGCGTTCAAATGGTTTGAATCCTCTGACCTTAACCCTCAACCAATGTAAGAAAAAAACAACTTATATGCTGCCCTCAGTATATGTGCTGTGATACACCTCGGCAGTTAGACAAGCTCCTTCTTGACATCACGACTCTGAAGACAGTTGTCCGTTGTCCACAGGTTTATTGACGTAAGAAAGAGTAAAACTAAAACACACAAAAGGCATAATGAATACAAACAAAATGCTTTCTCTTTAACCTTACACATACACACAATGTAAATATACTGATTCTTCAATGAAATGAACTGCTTTGTTTAACCGCTACTTTTTATGAATTTACTTATGATTTACATACATATGTTCCTGTAAACCACTGTATTTTAACATACAATCAACTATTTATTATGTCATAGCGGAGTAGTCATTAACTATAATGACTCGATGGACTTTGTGCATAAAACTTCCCAAACTAAACATTGTCACAAAAATAATCATCTGAGATCATAAGTAACAATAAAACAAATCAATACATACCAACGATGCTGTCAAAAGGCATAAGATGCAGGCAGACTCAACTGGATTGAAAAACTTCTGAAAACAGTGGCTCTGAGCCATGCTCTTCCTTCACTTCCTGATCATAAGTCACCTGACACGTGAAAGGACATTTCCTGTTTCAAAATAAAACTTAGAACATTCCTGTTTCAAAATAAAACCTATAACATTACGATTTAACCATTGTAACAAAACAACTTATAACAGGGTAAAAAGAACTTAGAAACCTCAGAGAGAGCCACATGTGAGGGATCCCTCTCCAAGGATGGACAGAAGTGCAATAGATGCCAAGTGTAAAGGAGAACATCAAAAAGATAAGAGTAGTTACAGCATTGATTAGAATAAACACTATGTATCATAACTGAAGGTCAATGAATTGATGGATTATTGTCAGTAATGGTAAAGTAGCTGTGGAAAAATATTGTATATCAAGCAGTCTTGTTGTAGAGAGAGAGAGAGAGAAAGAGAAAGAGAAAGAGAAAGAGAGAAAGAGAGAGAGAGAGAGGCCAGGCAGTATTAATAGAAAAATATAATGCACTTTTCTACTTTCAAAAGAGGTGAAACAGACACATAAATAACTATAAACAAGACAAATCTATTCATGGTAAACAGACAAAAAAATAAACTAAACAAATCTGGTAAATACAGATCAAACTAAATAAGGGAGAAACGGCAATTGCAATCACTAAGCATCACATTCACCCGAAGAGATGAATAATATCTTCCAAAGATTGTAAGTAAGCCCATGCTCATTAAAACAGGGCCCAACTCAAGAAGACATTAATTCATATTTTTCAATAACATTGATGTACTGGCTTAATGAGGAAATAGACAACCTACTAGATTCACCCCTAACACAGGATTAACTCTACTCCGATATCAACCGTGTGGATAATATCAAAGCACCAGGCCCCGATGACACCCCTACTGAAACCTATAAACATTCTGGTTAAGTGTAGCAACTCTAAAGTGTGGGGTCTGAGACTCCCAGTAAACATGAACACAGCAACCATTTAACTCCTCCCGAAGTCGAACAACCTTGCCAGAAAGTTACCGTCTCATTTCTCTTATCAGTGTAGGTATAAAGTCATCATCATGGCCCTGGCTCGCACTAAAACGATTTCACTTTTGGCACTCACCTATTATCTGGGTCAAGATTCTGTACACTTCATCTCAAGACAATAACCAATAGTCTAACATGAAAATAAAAAAAAACATTGTGCACAGCAGATAGGGATTGGAACCCTTACATCAAAAACCTGGCAGCAGATCTTAATCAGGACATTCACAGAGAAGGAATCCAAATGCCTACACACAACATACAATTGGTCTCTGTGTCCATGTTATATAGCTGCTCCTACAAAACATCTTTCATTACTTAAAGAAAACACTAGATCTATTGAATCATTCCCCACTATGTCAGACTACTGGATTAAACCTTCCATTCTTTCATTATAGCTTTAGCCGCTATGCCACAGCTCATACATCACCTGTCTGTCCAAACACACACACTGCTTATACACATTTGTGTGTCACCCAGACAGTCAGTTACTTACTCTTTGATTTAATTAGAAACCCGAAGAGAAACATCACATATTTACCCATTATGGCAAATTAGCCAGTTTTGAATAGTCGTACCCGACTCAATCATAAAACATAAAGGTTGACATAAAGCAGGCTTTCAGTAAAGCCATTCAGATGTCAGGTCTATCAAATGTTGGCATTATAAGCGACTCTGGGGTCTGCTGGAAATTGCATTAAATCATAAACACTTACACCAGCAGCATCTAAACATGTTCCACTTTGAAACAACCCTGACTTTCTAATTAACAAAAGGTACCAGCTGGCGTCTGCTAGTCTCTGCCTTCTAATGGTGCACGGCCAATCGTACTAGCATCATCTCTGCCTGCCGGTCAGCTTCTCTGGCTGCATTGAGCCCCGCTTTGGGCACCCCTCTGGCAATTGACAATGCCACCAGGGTATCCTAACAGCAACCAGAGACGAACCAATCACTTTTTCAAATGATATTTTGTTACCAGGCTTAAACATAAATCCAAAATGGCCATAAATGGGCCAGCAATTTCTGCTGTTGCTCGGCTTTACAGCTCAGCGGCCCTCCTCCTCCCTGTGGCAGCCCTGCTGCTGCCTTTTTAATTCAGGAAGAGTTAATTGGCCAACTACTATTAGCTGTGCCAATCAACTCTCTGAACCCCCCTCAACAAGCATACATTTCAATCAAAGTGTATTGTAATTCCTTATCTCAAGGCACCACCACAATGAGCGAGGACATTGGTGACTGTGAAGCAGAAAATAAACTCCCTCCTCAACTGGAAGAAACCTCTAGCAGAACCAGGCTCAGTGTTGCCAGAACAAAGGGCTTTTCTTCCAACCAAGTGCATAGCAACATTCATGTGTACTGCTTTGGTTGCAATAGACAGGCATCAGAAGCGAAATCTTGAGGTCAGAACTAGGGCTAGCCCAGGTTAATAACCTAATTTACCCCAAAGAACACTAGTTTGGACAACACAAGGTAGTTAAATAAGTATGAAAAATATCAACCTGTTGAGCCTGAAGATTTGAAGACTAATAGCAGCCATTGCATATCATAATTATCAAGCTTGTTTGAACATTTATGAGTAATGCTGTGATGTAAGTAGGAGGTAAAGTAAACAGACAATTTTTTCTGCATTAGGGAAATACACCTTTATTGTTGTTTCCATGGAAACAGTGAATGAACAAGTCTGCAGAGGCGTGATGTGAAATTATTTAACCTTTTCCCAACTAGTTTTTGGTCCTTATGTAATAAACAACAACTATACTGAGAAATCAACAGTATAATATGTATTCGATATATGTAAGAAAAATGATACCAGCTTAATTAGCAGTGCTTAGTTTACTTTGTATTTTGGCAGAGATGTTTGACAATGCAGTTTGGGTCATCACAATAAGAAGTGGCTGGTAGACACCTTTAACTCTTTTGGAGGAATGTGTTATTTATTCCAACATAGACGGGGTAATTCACATCCTAGTCCACAGAATATACAAGGTACTGTATTGTGATCGTCTCAAAAAGAATTAAATCGCACAACAGCATGTAGCATAAAGCGATTCAGCTGCACAAATACGTCTATGTAGTTGGGCAACGTGTTGTCCTTAAGGAGATTTTGAAGAATCTATGTTGGAATGAGTGCAACATCATTTTAACATTTCTAAAAAAACTTGAAGCATGAATTTCATGGTCCCCACTCACTATAATTTCTAAGAGGGGTTATTACAGTTGGTTGAGATACCGAAAGTGCACCATGTTCTCTTTGTTCCGGCCTGAAGTGCTGGGTAATGGACCAAAAAACATATATCTGCATTTTAAGGCTGAAAAGCAAAACATGATACATATGTCTGTATTTTCTTCAAAGTGTTATATGTCTTCTACCACTATTTACATTGTGTTCGATACATTTTTGATTTGGACTTCGACATATAAGAGTCAAACGTGGTAAATAAAAAAATGTATGCCACAGTGGGCCCACAGGTATAATCCTATCTATGTATTGAATGTAGTTTTATTAAGGTTAAGGTTAAGGTTAAGGTAATATCACGCATATGAATATTGGCCTGTGGTCATATTGCATGCACAACATTAACATAAAACATTTATTTGGTTTGTGATTTCAATCATATTATTTCAAATATAATGGCACAATACACTGCCACTGATTATTAATCTTTCCTCCAATGCCTGATTGAAGATGTGGGAGGTGCTAGCAATAAATTGCGCATGAAAATATGAATCAGAAATGAGGATTTACTCCATCGGGTGATGGTGTATATGGGCAGTGTGTGTGTACACCCTGTAAGTGTGAGATTCAATCTGCCACTCTTCAGAAGATGAGTCCACTGGGGGGGGGGTGATAATGATCAACACCTAGCTGATGAAGAAGCATTTCATCAAGAATGGGACATGAAGAGAGGTCATCAGAAATAATTTCACATTAACCCAGATTGAATAAAACAACGCGGTCAGGAGTGCTTTGATTTTTCATAATGGGAAAGGAAATGGGCCATTCAGCCACTTCAAATCACTCCAAACACACTGCATTAAGGAAATATGTTGTTCACTCTGGTAAAATATGGCTCATTTTTTGGATGCTGCACATTTTTTCAATCAATAGACAAATGATGCTTGTGAAACAACATTTGGATTAGGGTACAGTAGAGCACAATGGCAACATGAGTACAGTTTGTATATATTATACGTTATAATTCTAAATGACTAAATAATGAGAAGTACAGATAAGGTTGAAATGGACAAGTAATAGGTAGGAGCTCCAGCAATTCATTGATGAACACAGTGAAAACCAGGTGTCATTGTAAGAAGGACTAGTTTACATTCAGACAGTGACTGGAGAGGGAGATAAGTGTGTGTGTCCTTAAAAGTGTCTCACAGCGACTGCATTGTAAAGGTCAATGATGCTCGAGACATCCTCCACTGTTTGCTGATGTGCTGCCCACTCTCTCATCTGACTTATCACATATATAGCAGTGTATGTATAGTCGACAGTTGATAAACTGTAATGTCAAATGAAAACAGCGGTTTTAAAGATGAATGCCTCTGTACCAAATGTGTTCGAAGGTTTATGGTGTGGCAGTCCTTTTTCAGTCCACCCCTCCTGTGCTACAAGGCTGAGCTGTAGATCTGACTTTTCAATGCTTTATATTTCCAAAAAAAGACCTTTAATTCAGAGCCTCACAACTTACCTCAGAACTGGAGTCTGAGTTTGAGTCAAGATGCGGCCACCCTAAATAAGACAGGAAGCAGGTAAGGATCCAGTCTTGACTGTCTCCCAGCTTTCTCAAAATGGTTCCACATCACCACTCCCTTTAAGAATGTACTAGGTGCAAGGAGAAAAGGTTTGATTACTAGTGTCAAGCCCACAGAGGATTCGCACCAACTCTACATGGTTGCCCCTTTCAGCTCATTGTCTTGGTTTCATGTTTTGGTTTATCCTCAATGCTTTTGTCACGTAGTGAAGCTGCTTTCTCTGCAGAAGCTCTGTACACCACCTGTTCAGCACAAAACAGCAGGCAGACACAGTGAAGCTGTTCAATAGAGGAAAATTCAGCTGCTAAAGATCCAACTTGTTTTCTTGTGAAAATTGGAGCTGCCTTTGCCAGATGGACACAAACACAACTCAATATTAAGAGAACCAGCCTCGTCCCCAGATGTGGACATCATTTTACGCTCTTGATCTTATTATATTCATGATTTGGCACTTACAATTGAAGATATTTGAATACCTTTAATTTAGTTAATTCATCTTTTTTACACAGATTTTTGTGAATGACCTTGTAGCCTTGTTTAGATAAGTGCTATAAAAATACAGTTTTCATTATTATTAGTATCATTATTATTATTGTTACTATTATTATTATTAATTTAGGCAACTGTTTTGTTTTACTCTATATATTATATTAAGTTTACGATGTAAAACTGTGCCAAAATGACCAATCAATAAAGGATAAGGTTAGGTGATCTTTCATCTTGCATGGGAAGATTGTTAAGAAAGTGGTGACACTGTATATAATACATTTACAATTATTACGGTACTGTAACTAACGAACCAATAAAAGAGGCAAGCACGATCCAATTCATAATTAAAATTTGCCATTCTCTGTGTGTAGGTTGCATTTCTAAAGGTCTGCGTAATGGGTAATATGCATATATAGCCTATGATCTCAGCTCTCTTGATACGGGTCTGTAACATGTGATCCTGCTCTTTTTTTCGGTGACTAAAATGTCTGTTAATAACCACTCCTATGTTTTCGAAAAACCAGGCTTAGAGAAATGGAGGAGAGAAAGTAGAAGAGGTTAGTAGGTAGAGAAGGAGCAGAACAGCTTTTGGTAGTGGACACATTCATGTATGTCCTTCACTCACAGTTGCAGTTGTATTTGTATCAAACCAAATCACAACATACATAATCTTTATAGGCACTTAACAGATAAAGGTAAAAGTCAACTCATTCAAATTATCTCATATTTACTGCCTTTACTTATTTGTCTTTTTCTGTCTTTCTTCTGAGTTCAAATTATTCATGAATGAATTCACATATCTACAGTTCATTCAACTGAATTTAATGAATACATTTTGAGAAACTGTGTTCATCTTATTATAGATACAAATCATTATGTTACCCCATCCCCACACTATCCATTACCCATGAGCATCTGCAAAACTGCCCCCAGGGGAGAGGAACACATTTTAATCAGCTACAGTACATGTATGTCCACCATGCATGATGCATTTTAATCTACACTATACAAATGCACATATATGTGTTCTAAAGATATCATATATAGTGGACAGAAAGCTTAATTACCACAGCTGCAATGAGAAACATTAATGGTTTATGTTAGCAACAAAGCCTTTGGCTAATTTATCTTCATTAATAAATCGATTTGATCATATTTGAGATTAGAAACCTCAAAGCTATTTGATCCGCTCTCGTTTAAAGTTGTCTTTATGTTCACAGCTCAGTACAGCTCATGTTTTCCTGTTGACTGGTTAATTTCAGCATCAAGTGCATCTCCACAGCAACAGCTCCGCCAGTACAACTAGAGGCCTCTCTGCTTTTCTCACTTTCTCCAACAGAAATGTTTTCATTCATTAGTTCTCACTTCTCAGTTGGTTTTGGTTCAGATTTATTATCGTATTAATTCTACTGACCTCCTGACCAACTTAAGAACTGTCTGACTCATCCAAAAATACCGGCAAATGCTGCAATTGCTAGAACCAGTCATCTTTGGCACTGGGAGCCAACACTTTTCTCAACAGTTCCATAGACACAAGAACTGAACCGAATAAAACTGAAAAAATGCCTCAGTAAGCAACTCTGTCTCATAGAAATTACACTTACCAAGCATTTTATTAGATAGGCCACACTAATCCTGGGTGGTTCCTCTCTTTACTCTCAGAGCAGCCTCTCTGTTTAGTGGCATAGATTCCACACTATGTAGGAAACTTTCCACTGAGCTTCTGTTGACGTGACTGCATCGCATATTTATGCTGCCAATCTCCTGTTCCACGACATCCCAATGGGTTTCCACTAGATTTACATCTAGGTCAGTGGGGTTCACTGAACTTCCTGTCATGCTCATGACACTAGTTTGAAACTTTGTGACATGGAGCGTTGTCATTAGGGATGAACATCGTCAGCAACAAAACTCAGATAGACTTTTACACTAAACCCATCATTGAATTGGTTGAATTAAGGCCATAAATGTGTCCAACAAACCTCCCCACACCATCATACCACCAGCAGCCTGGACTATTAACACAAGACAGGGGGGCTCAATGGATTCTCCAGATTCTGACTGTCCCATCATTAACCTGATTACTGTTTAGTGTATATGGTCTGCATCTCCCTCTCTCCTGTATACATCGTATACATCCAAGATGAAACTGACAGAAGGACAGAGAGACAAAAATATCAATCTGCAACTTTACAACCATTGACTGTGCTATGGATTTATCAATTCACAGCACAGTTACTTATATGTCAAAGCCATGGTCTGAATCTTATTCACACTTGCAAAAACCTAACTCAGATAATGGATCAATGACAGGGATGGCTGAGACTCCAAGATCTAAATAAAAAACCTTCAGCTCCTGCAATCTGCTACATGGCGATGGAGAAGGTGGGGGTGGCAGCTTGACAAGAGGGGGGGCATTTTGGGGTCATTTCTGACACATTCTCCATTTTTAAACCTATAGGTCTAATAATTACTAAGAGACAGGGTAAGACAAGATACAATATATGCAATATAATTTTCGGGTTGAGCTAAATATAAAAAAGTTTAACTTGCTGACTGTCTAGTTGTCTCACTTTTTTCCCCAAAAGATATTCTCGTGTTTTTTTTGGTTGTTATTTAGAGGAATCAGACTGATTTTAAAACTAGATCAGATCCAATCTTCACAGGATTATATGATACTCTTCCAGTTTGTAGAATTATAGCTGGTTCGCAGTGTACCAAACAAATGTGACACCAAACTGCTGAGGAATTCGGAAGTGTTAACACTCCTGCAACACTTTATCGCTGAGATATCGGGGATAATGTGCTGCTGCAGTCTGCTCCTGAGGTGTGAATTAGATTTCTGCTATTAACTGTTCTCTCAGTTGTTAAATGGGACACTTGGAAATGGCACAGGCTCCCCACCCTGCACGGCCCTGTATATTTAAGTGTGAAAATCTGATGTGGCATTAACGTGTTATTTTCTTGGTTTATTTATTTATTCGTATCTGCCAGATGATCGCACGCACTCAATGTGCAATCATCTGATAGGCTGTGGTGTCATTAGGAGTATTTGGGCATAAAAGGCAGATGGTTTGATCTCAGCCCTTTTCAGTCCGTGATAGCACAATCAGGATTATTGGAAAGAAAACTCGGGCTGCAGGACGGAGAGAGAGACTGCTTTCTTTTATTAGCTTTGCTATTGATCACGCTTACAGTAAGATAACGCAGGCAAGGGAAAATGGAACATGATATATCCTGCTGCGTTCTGGGGCCATTTCCACAGTCACATTGCAGCAGTTCAGATATTAAATCCAAACCACAGACAGGCGCTGCAGGGGTTTGACAGACAAGGTGGCAGATTCTAATGTTTGTATCCAGAATACACAGTGAAGTCTGTTTTTAATCATCAAAGGAAAATAAAAACAAGATTAATAAGATACAATTATAAATATTTATTTTTCTTGGAAATCTATCCATCCAGTATTTCCTTTTCATTTGTTTGAGAAAGAGTGGCAAGACATCGTTAAGGCTACAGTATGTTATATAGGCAAGGCAATTTGTCATTTTAATTAAAGATACACAAATTAGCCTGCTAAAAGTTTTATGTTTTTCTTGAATTGTCCTGTTGTATACATTATATATACTTTTTTTAACAGGAGATAAGGTAGGTGTATGTGGTGCACAGCTGGTGATAACATATTTAAAACGCCAATAGTTTTGGTAAACATCAGATTGTGTTGTCAGTCCTTCACAGTTAAAAGGCAGAGTACCCTACTTCTTTCTGGAGCTGTTCCTCCTGCACTGGTATTTAACATCACTGGAAAAAAGCTTCTCCAATGTCTATTCATTAGACTAGAATATAAGGCCGCCACAGGACATTCTTATTTTTGAATACAGGTATTCATCTAAAAGAACATGCACTCCTGTATTGGCTTCTGCTTTTGTTGACATATGTAAGTTGAAGCTTGACTTCCAAGGCATCAGTTATTTCAGGATACCCCCCTAAAAGCCAGCCATGAAAAGCCTTATATCCAGACCTTCGTATTTTATCCATGCTGCTTGTTAAAAAAGCTGTGAAATAATTAACCAAAAATAACTTGGCTAGTTTGGCACTGCAAAGAAATAGTATGACAGCGAGATAATCATCTTTCTCAACAATGGGAATTCACAACATCCAAGCCTTTGTATTTTTCAAAATTATTTTTAATAAAAGTTGTGAAATAATTCCCCAAAAATAACTCTGGTGCTGCAAAGATATTGTATGATGCTGAGATTACTGGTGTCATTGCTTGTGTTTGGGTGGCTGGAGTGAATGATGTAGATATCAACAAACCCAATAGAAAGCTGACTCCACTGAGCTTTGATAGATGTACCTCCAGAATTTAATTAGCAGGCTGAATGTACGTTAATCTTCAAACAGTGGCCGTCCATCATAAGGGCTGATGTTGAGTTTAGTTTGAGTGAATAAAATAGCTTGAAACTGAAATGAATTTACACGTCTGTGTCCTTCATGCCGTCTATAGCAGTGTGACTCTGAGCCACCATGCACAGTACTGGCTGTAGATCAGAGGTTGTACACTAACCAGAAGATCGGTGGTTCGATCCCCGTCTCAACCATTCCGCATTGCAAATTATATGAGTGATTTTAGACAAGTCCTGCACATAGATACACAGTATGAATGTGAGTGTCCGACTGCTTGGATGACCAAACTACTGTAAAGAGCTAGAAAATCCCTATAGAAACACACCATTTACCAGTTATCCTAGTTCATCATATACTCTTTACATTATTAGCTTTTTTGTAATGTCAAATTTAAAAACATCCATCAAAACTTTGCTTATAATATGATGATGGGGAGGGTCAGGATTTAATGGCTGATGTTCACTTAACATAATAAAACAAAAACTGTGGTATAGCATTCTGGGAATTGGGAAAGTAACTCTTTGTATCTCCGCTATTTAAATGAACCCAGAGATTTGATTTGATTTAACAGTTGCTTCTTTTTGATTCTAACCGAGTCAGTACTTTGAGAACATCACAGAATGTCTAGAGTGAGCAAAAGGAATGTCTGTGCAGTCTCCTGGTGCGTCACTGCTCAGTGCTGACACATTACTGCGCTCCTTCACCCATGAGATGTGAACGTGTGTGCACATGTATGCCTGCCCACCAGACAGGCCCCAACAAAACAGCCCTGGACCCTCAGCAAATAGGACGCTTGAGTACTGTCCTCTTCAGCTGTCACCTCCCCTCTTTCCATTACTTTCCAAATATATTCTTATTTTTTTCAAATTCATTGACATTTATTTTCTAATCTTCAACTTTTCCTTTCTTTCACTCCTTCTCCTTCTTCAAAATGTCTTGTTCCGTTCTTTCCTCATTATTCGCTTTCCTTTCTCCATCTCTGGGGCCGACTGACAGCACCTGTTGTCTGACCTGGATCATGGCGTGACTCAGGGGGCCCCTCTGTGTCTCGCCATCGGAAGATAGCGAGTCACTCATCTGCGACAGGGGCCGGCCTCCATCGATCCCTCCTCGGCCCCAGCCTTCACGCTCAGCAGATCTAACATTTGTAACGTTCATGGAGCTGCTGATGTCCCTGAGGTGTGCACACCAAAGACTGCTGCGGCCCTCAGACCTGCTCTGCATCCACTGTCTTCCTCACAATCGTTCCCCCTTTTCATCGCCTTTCCAATTCTTTCAGTTTCTATCACGTCAACTTTTGACCTGTCTATGGTTATTGGATGCAATATGAATTCAATCAAGTGGAAATCCACGTATCTTTATGTCAGTTTTGTCTGTTCATACCAGACTTGATCAAATATGGCTGATTTAATCCCATATTCCACAGAACACATTGTTTCTAATGTGCTTCTTTGAATTTATATTCCTAATCCTGTTACTAGACTATCAATGTCACATGATGCGGTCGAGATGTTATTAACACAGAAACAGGCCGTTGTTAGCTGCAATCCGTATAATGCATTGGCCTTCAGAAGCCATAAATGTCAGGCCCTTCCACTTTCACTGAGGTCTGCAGTCAGGCTCTTGACTCACTAAATTAATAGATGTTGTTTAGCTGCTGCTGCAGACACACTGACCTTTTGTTCATCTTCTGGCAGGGACTCTTTTTGGGAAAAACAAATTCAGAGGATGCAACCAACAGGTAAATGTGGACATGCTGCTCCATATTTACTGTGTACAGATCTCACGAACATTTTTAACAATTAATTACTTAGAAACGCTTTAGACGCCGGGTACAACAACTAGTAGTAGAAGAAGTAATTGTATTGCAAAAGAAGTGATAGTAGTACAAATCCAAACTCTTCAAACCGCTGACAGTTGATTCCTGTATTTACTACATACTGTATGTCGACAGGCTGACTGAGATGATGGTTCAGGATGGGGATGGGATGTCAGCGCAGTTCAGCCTCCACACAATCAGTACACACTGCATATCACTTAGGAAGACCACAACCAATAACATTTTCAACTTCACATTACATTACACATTACAACACATATCATATAGCTGACACTTTTATCCTAGTCTTTTGCACTTCCATAATTATATTTATAAGATAATAATTCACGCACAATAATATTTTTTTCCATCTTGTTGGGCTATTTTAGGTCAAGGGGCCAAAATTTATATCATACAGTGAATGTTCATACATTTTACCATTTCCAATGTTAGTTACTATATGATACATTAGATTAAATTAAATACTGACTCTGTTTGACTCACACTTCCATTAAGTTTCATAGCAACCTTGACACTGCATCAACTAAAGTCCATCCAATAAAGAAGACCCAAAGTCATGGTTGAAAGCTTTGGAAGCTAAATGGTCTGTTAATCTTTTGTATCTTTATTCTTAATTTTTTTGTAAAGTTGCTGCTTCTTAGGTCAATAATGAAAAATCAGGCTGAAATATTGTGATATTTAAGCAAATAATAACTCATTGAAGATAGATACGCTCTCTGATTATGTTCAATAAGATCTTTTAACTGTCAGAACGCACATGGACCCCTTTCAGGGCACATAAGGCCACCCTCTCTCCTACATATTGTATTTATTCACAACAAAACAGCAAAACAAAATGTTCATAGAACATGAGTGCACTTTTATAACATTTTCTAAACATGCCTTTTTGGAATGGGCAGTGTCTTCTACCTTAGTTAATACACAATACCATCTTCAGAATTATTCTTTGTCCAGTTCCACAAATACTTTCCCTTTGTATTGTTTGTGTGCTGGATGTTGTGTGCTTAACCAAAGAGCTGATGTCTAAACCACGCTCAGGACTCGCCCTGGCGTGATGGTTAACACCAAATGTAAAATATTTGTTCATTCAAATAATATGTGGCCTCTGAACATGATCTATCCTGCGATTATGTTCCTGCCAAAGATTATTTCATTTATTATTATTTATTTGCACGACATAAAGGAGAGAAAGGGTCGTATCATTGGACCTTTTCTACCAAAGAGATACATTATATTTGTACTATATGGAGCTAATTTCAACTTTTAGGACGGTCTTCTGCGAATCATATAATAAGTGATCATTCAAAATAAAAGTGTAACACACTGATCCATAAAAGAGACCTCCATGGTGCACAAGGTGAAACGTATCTAACATGGAAATACAGTTTACAAAGGTAATAAAACAAGTGGTAAAAAGTGTAGGGAATGATGGAAAACTGACAGCTGCTATTTAACAGAGACACAAGTCTTACTTTTTATGCCTCTGCATGTGAAAAAGAGGTCATGTATAGTCTTATATTGTCACTATAATATATGTCACCGCAATAGCTTTGGGTTCCGCTTTTCTACGGTGATAAGAAACCCTGGAGGCCTCTCAGAGCATGGCGAATATTGATCGGCTGATATTACATATAAACCTCTGAGGCTCGGCACTAATTCACAGGTCATTGTTCGAGTGACCAAGAATAGAGAAAAACAATGTAGAATGGACTTGAGAGCAGTAAAACAGATGTGTGTGTGTGTGTGTGTGTGTGTGTGTGTGTGGATGGGGGGGAAGGGGGAAGTGGCGTTCATGGGGGAAAACAAGAAGAAGAAAAAGAGAAAGAAAGGATGAAAAAAAAATTTTTTGCAGCTTTTCTGCCTTCATGTCTGGTTAAGCAATCTGCTGCTGCTGCCCTCTACATCCATCACTGTTATAGCCAGGGAGGAGAGTGTCCAACTCAGGGCTTTCACACGTGAGTGTGTGTGTCTGTATGTAGGCAAGCCTGAGTGCGTGTGTGCATCCATGTGTGTGTAAGCATGCACGGCTGCTCACACACACACACACACACACTCAATCCTCTCTCTCTGAGTAGAAGGCTAAAGGCTGTATATCTCCTGTATATCTCCGGTATTTACAGGTACCACCGTTTTTCACAACCCAGCCAGAAGCACTGGAGCCTGACCGAGAGGGAAACATGTCCAGCCTAACTCACTGTAAAGGGACATTAAAATATTTTTATTTTGGGTCATGTTTTTTATGGGTTTGGCCATTATTCTTATTAGCAATGAAAATACTGTGCTAATTAAAGTAATTTCTGAGATCTCGAAACATAACATCACTACAATGATATCAACGAGTGGTTTGTATTTTTCACCAGCTGCCCCATGAAAGGATTTTAAAGTGACCCTTTGGACTCTTTACTTTAACTCTTCATTCATCTCATCTCTCATCTCATCTTCGTCCGCTTATCCGGGGTCGGGTCGCGGGGGGAGCAGCTCAAGCAGGGGGCCCCAGACTTCCCTTTCCCGGGCCACATTGACCAACTCTGACGGGGGGATCCCGAGGCGTTCCCAGGCCAGTGTTGAGATATAATCTCTCCACCTAGTCCTGGGTCTTCCCCGAGGTCTCCTCCCCACTGGACGTGCCTGAAACACCTCCCAAGGAAGGCGCCCAGTGGGCATCCTTACCAGATGCCCGAACCACCTCAGCTGACTCCTTTCTAAGTAAAGGAGCAGCGGCTCTAATCCGAGTTCCTCACGGATGGCTGAGCTTCTCACCCTATCCCTAAGGGAGACGCCAGCCACCCTTCTGAGAAAACTCATCTCGGCCGCTTGTACCCGCGATCTCGTCCTTTCGGTCATCACCCAGCCCTCATGACCATAGGTGAGGATAGGAACGAAGATCGACCGGTAGATCGAGAGCTTTGCCTTGCGGCTCAGCTCTCTTTTCGTTACAACGGTGCGGTAAAGCGAACGCAATACCGCCCCCGCTGCTCCGATTCTCCGGCCAATCTCACGCTCCATAGTACCCTCACTCGCGAACAAGACCCCGAGGTACTTGAACTCCTTCACTTGGGCTAAGGACTCATTTCCTACCCGGAGTAAGCAATCCATCGGTTTCCTGCTAAGAGTCATGGCCTCAGATTTAGCGGTGCTGATCCTCATCCCAGCCGCTTCACACTCGGCCGCCAGCCGATCCAGTGAGCGTTGAAGGTCACAGGCCGATGATCCAATGAGGACCACATCATCTGCAAAAAGCAGTGACGAGATCCTCAGACCACCGAACTGCAACCCCTCCCCACCACGACTACGCCTCGATATCCTGTCCATGTATATCACAAACAGGATTGGTGACAAGGCGCAGCCCTGGCGGAGACCAGCACCCACTGAGAAAGAAACTGACTGGCTGCCGAGGACGCGAACACAGCTCTCGCTTTGGGAGTACAGGGATTGGATGGCCCTGAGGATAGACCCCCTTACCCCATACTCCCGCAGCACCTCCCACAGTTTCTCCCGGGGGACCCGGTCATACGCCTTCTCCAGATCCACAAAACACATGTAGACCGGATGGGCATACTCCCAGGCCCCCTCCAGGATCCTTGCGAGAGTGAAGAGCTGGTCCGTAGTTCCACGTCCGGGGCGAAAACCGCATTGTTCCTCTTCAATCTGAGGTTCGACGATCGGCCGAACCCTCCTTTCCAGCACCTTGGAGTAGACTTTACCAGGGAGGCTGAGAAGTGTGATACCCCGGTAATTGGAACACACTCTCTGGTCCCCCTTTTTGAACAGGGGAACCACCACCCCGGTTTGCCACTCCTTTGGCACTGTACCCGACTCCCACGCGATGTTGAATAGGCGTGTCAACCATGACAGCCCCTCAACACCCAGAGCCTTTAGCATTTCTGGCTGGATCTCATCAATCCCTGGGGCTTTGCCACTGCGGAGATGTTTGACTACCTCAGTGACCTCCACCAGGGAAATTGACGACGAAACACCATCAACCTCGAGCTCTGCCTCCAACATAGAGGGCGTGTTATTCGGATTCAGGAGTTCCTCAAAGTGTTCCTTCCAACGTCCGACGACCTCCTCAGTTGAGGTCAACAGAGTCCCATCCTTACTGTATACAGCTTGGATGGTTCCCCGTTTCCCCCTCCTGAGGTGCCGGATAGTCTTCCAGAAACACTTTGGTGCCGACCGAAAGTCCTTCTCCATGGCCTCTCCGAACTTCTCCCACACCCGCTGCTTAGCCTCCGACACGGCAGCAGCTGCAGCCCTTCGGGCCTGTCGGTACCCTGCAACCGAGTCAGGAGTCCTCCAGGATATCATATCCCGGAAGGCCTCCTTCTTCAATCGGACGGCTTCCCTGACCACCGGTGTCCACCACGGTGTCCGAGGGTTACCGCCCCTTGAGGAGCCTAAGACCCTGAGGCCACAGCTAGCCACCGCAGCTTCAGCAATGGAGGCTTTGAACATCGCCCACTCCGGCTCAATGCCCCCAACCTCCACAGGAATGCCAGAAAAGCTCCGCCGGAGGTGTGAGTTGAAGATACCTAGGACGGGGGCCTCCTCCAGACGTTCCCAGTTCACCCGCACTACTCGTTTGGGCTTACCAGGTCTATCCGGAAATTTCCCCCATTCCCTGATCCAACTCACAACCAGATGGTGGTCGGTTGACAGTTCCGCCCCTCTCTTTACCCGAGTGTCCAAAACATGCGGCCTCAGATCAGATGACACGATCACAAAATCGATCATTGATCTTCGGCCTAGGGTACTCTGGTACCAGGTACACTTATGAGCACCCTTATGTTCGAACATGGTGTTTGTTATGGATAATCCATGACTAGCACAGAAGTCCAATAACAACCGACCGCTCGGGTTTAGATCAGGGAGGCCGTTCCTCCCCACCACGCCTCTCCAGGTGTCTCCATCGTTGCCCACGTGGGCGTTGAAGTCACCCAGCAGAACTACGGAGTCCCCTACTGGAGCCCCATACAGGACTCCATTCAGGGTCTCCAAGAAGGCCGAGTACTCTGAGCTGCCGTTTGGTGCATACGCACAAACAACAGTCAGAGTTTTCCCCCCTACAACCCTTAGGCGCAGGGAGGCGACCCTCTCGTCTACCGGGGTAAACTCCAACACCGCGGCGCTCAGCCGGGGATTTATGAGTATCCCCACACCCGCCCGGCGCCTCACGCCCTTGGCAACTCCGGAGAAGAATAAAGTCCAACCCTTATCCAGGAGTACGGTACCAGAGCTGAGACTGTGCGTGGAGGTAAGCCCCACCAGATCTAACTGATAGCGCTCCACCTCCCTCACAAGCTCCGGTTCCTTTCCCCACAGCGAGGTGACGTTCCACGTCCCCAGAGCCAGCTTCTGCCGCCCGGGTCTGGTCCGTCGAGACCCCTGACCTTCGCTGCCACCCATGTGGCTGCGCACCCGACCCCAACGGGTCTTCCCACAGGTGGTGGGCCCATGAGATGAAAAGAGGGGGGGTGCCACGTAGTTTGTTCGGGCTGTGCCCGACCGGGCTCCGTGGCAAACCCGGCCACCAGGCGCTCGCCATCGAGCCCTCCGTCTGGGCCTGGCTCCAGACGGGGGCCCCGGGCTTCCTCCGGGCCGGGTCACATCTCCTCTTTTTATGATATTCATTGAGGGTTTTTTGAACCATTCTTAGTCTGGCCCCTCACCTGAGACCACTCTGCCATGAGAGACCCTACCAGGAGCACAAGGCTCCAGACAACACAGCCCTCAGGTTCACAGGGACACGCAAACCTCTCCACCACGATAAGGTGACGGTTCCAGGAGAGGACTCTTCATTGTTTCCTGATTTATTTAAATATCTCTTACCTGGCTTGTTCACTCCTAACGATTTTATTAAGTTATATGTTAGGCTTTTATTAATTTCTTACTCTGCACCCTTAATGCTTTTAGTGCATGTGTCTTTTTCTAATTGTGCTTATTTTTTGTTGTTGAATTGTGATTGATCATGGGAAACAATGTGTCCACTATAAATGGTATTCAAAATGTAAGTGAAAATGTAAGTATTCTTCTTTTTTTTTCTTCTTTGCGCGAGAAATTATGAATGACAATGATTTTGCAGTGTTGTTCATTTCTAAATGAGCTTATATGAAGCCAAATTTAGCAGCAAGGATTTGTGAAAGTCTATGCCATCACCTCTGGTCAATAACTGTTCAATATACAGTATATACCGTCACTAAACTAGTTAAAACATTCAAATTCCTCACATGAAGATGGACATAGCTAGAAGTGAGTACGTTCCCAGTGACTTTCCTGATTTAAAAAAGGGCAACAATTTATTGGCTTTTAAAACACTGAGGAAAGCTGAGGAAACACATTGACAGCTTCAGGAGCACAGTTGCTGCGACAATTCATGGATACTTGTCGGAGAAAACAACTAAAACACCAAAACAACAAGAAGGCTTTCATCTATTTGATGTGAGTGACTGCGTATGTAATTGTGTTTAATCACAAGTAGCGGGTCGGGTCGCGGGTCATATGTTAACAAGTCTGGCCAGGTCTGGATTTGACTTGGAGATTATTGCAGGTAACAGATCAGGTCAAGTACAGAGCTCTGCTGGTGCAGATTTGTTTAACACAGTGTCCCATGCATAACTCTGGTAGTGCCCACTGGTCATACATTACTTTTCAAGAGGCATAGTGGTAAACTTTGAGTCCATTAAATAAGTTATGATTATCCTTAGTAAACAGCAGTGGTTTCAGAACAGCCATTGTGTTGTCTAGATGTTTTTACTTCCAATCTTTGTCGATTTTGCTACTTCTGTGATTGTCTGTTCCCCCTTGTTGAGTTTCAGCTATTTTCAGTGATCCCTTCCCCCCTTGTGTGACAAGTCTCCATGCTCCCAGTCCTTTTTGTCCAATTGTCTTTTTAGTCTCTGCAGTCTAATCTTGTGCTTCTGATTGTCTCCCTCATCTTGCTTTATGCTCCCGTTTTGTCCCTGCTGTTTTACCTTTGTACCTGTTACCCACTTGGTATTATGTTTGCCTCTTTTAGCACATGCCTCCTGATATCTCATCTGAATGTAAGCTTTTGTATTATTATATTTTTGCTAAAACTGCACATTTGTGTCAAGATAGTTTTTCATTTTCCAAATGTTTATTGGGCATTTTATACCTTTCATTAATGATTTAACAGTAGAAGTGGATATGAACAGGGTGGAGAGAGAAGATGATCGCTCAATTATCTCTATAGTAGGACGCTGAAGTACAGGGTTATTTGACTACGGTGCCCCAGCAACTCTTGAGGGATTGAAATGGCCAGTAAGGCGAGTGTCACATGACATATGTAAGAAGATAATGAGTTTGGAAGAGCACGACATTGCTGTCCTGCAATTCTGCTAAACTCTACAGTGACTGTCACATCTGCTTAGTTCTGATAGAGCAGAAGAAGAGTAAAGACTTGTAGCAAGCCAACATCCTGCAAAATACGACATTTAATCCTCCATAAATATTCATGGAAATAACCAACCTCATCCAACTGAAGAGTTTCACAATCTGTTCAGTCGGAATGGATATAGTTGTGATATTTGTGAACGATCCAATCCTCTTCCACATCTCTGTATGAACGGAGGGGCCAAGTCATAATTATCTGAGAGCCGTTCATTTCATCAGTATGCCCAAATTTCATCAACTGCCTGTCTTTAACGCTTTATGTAAAGACTAAGAACATTCCTCTCTCTGAGATGGTTCTGCAACTGCGGCTTTTCACGCAGTTATGTCGATGGACTCATTTTAATTTATGGTTCTAGGAATTCACCGCCAGCACACTAGGTGGAGTAACGCTTTTTGTCCTAGACAACCTTAGAGATGCCTTCTTTGTGTGTGGCAGTCGTCGTCGACTGTTTACTTACATTGCCACTGCTGCTCCTCAAAGCCTTTTTCTGGTGGACGAATTTGTTCCTGATCTACCCCCACAGCTTCGTACACTCATCGACCTGCAAACCGACGTAAGCCAAGATCTCTTTCCCGGAATTGGGTAGCTTTGCCATATAGTTTTATATCAAAAAGATTTGCTGACGTACGCAAGCACGCAATAATTGGTACACAATCATGCAATGGGCACGCAAGGGGCGCTTGTGCTTGCATGTCTCTGAAAACGCAGAACATTTTCTTAAATTTGTAAACTATTTCTTCAAATGGCTGTATACATTCATTCAGCCTCTTCTGACTACGTCACCCCCTTCCTCTTTATCTCTCTCTCGCTCCAACACAAAGTCACAAACATCGACACACACAAAAACACTGTCATCTAAACATCTGTAAACACTTGGTAAATAAAACATCACTAATGATGTACCTATTTATGTGCACAGAGCAAGGAAGTGAGAATCCTGTAAAGAGTAGTAACAGGAGACACATCCAGGATGCATTTTAATGTCAGTTTTCACACAAGTACTTATCGCTAACCACTTGTGATTGGATCTTTCCGGACGGATGTAAATACCAGGCCTGAACAGGATCTTTGAATGCTTTTTATCACTCCTGTGTGTGTGTGTGTGTAGTCCTCAACCTGCCACTCACACTTACATACTCCTGTTTAGATTTGACGTAATAGCTGTCATTATTGTTCACATCAACCATCTGCTTTATTTATTGTGTGTGTATCTCAGCGCTCACCTATGTACCCGGCGTGCTGAGGAAGATGTGTGTATACGTGTACATGTGTTTACATCCAATTGCCCCTACTGCACTGTTTGGGATGGATGTAGTGTGCAGCCAAAGACTGATTGTGTACATGGCCATTGGCAGGGTCCATTAAGTGAGTCTTGATTTCCCTGATCTACCTACCATGCTGGTGCATCTCAAGATCATGTTTTGAGGGCAAAGAATGGAATAACAGCTTTGAAACCATGCAGATGGGCAACAGCATGAATTATTTGTAAGCAGTTATCCTCCAATGAATAATCCACAACACTATCTGACGACACCTTTATTGTATCTGTGTTTGGGTCCGTATTTTGAATCTGAATATGTGTTACCGACAGTAAATTAACTGAGGCACGATGTGTATATAATACTTTATTATGACACAAATTATGCTTTGTTTTGCGTTATATCCACGGTGTAGGTTCCACAGTAATTACCAGAGAACATCTCTGTGGCAGTGAGATCTACGTTGGGTGAATGTTGGGTATCGGGACATTTGTTTGTGTTGAACAGCACAGGGATGTAATGCTGATCCTATCCTGAGCACAGAGAGCTTCATCTACATCGGCTCTTCCTCTTTCATCTTAATCATCTTCTCTCAGTTTTTCTGTCATTCCATTCCTTATTATCACCTGTGCTGTAATAATCTTGCAATGAAAATAACAAACGAATATGGCTTTGCGGCTGCACTAGTAACATTCATGACACAGTATGTCTATGCCTCATAAATCTCATCTACGCCTCATCACCATTTGAAATTTTTTTTAGCACCGCAATGAAGTCAAATTGCCAACTTTCAGCCAAAATATTGAAACCTGGGTGGAGGTAATAAGAGAGTAAAATGCTAAGAACATTAATGCCCCTCAGAGGATAAGGCCTTCCCATTTTCATCTCCAATCTACGGGAGCAATTCTGTGGTACTGGCAGAACATATTTTTCTTCAACGTATTATGAAAACTGCCATGAGACTGCCAGTTTGTGTCCTACCTCTGTTACCCAGTGTATGTGTCCTACCATTCTTACCCTGTGTTTGTGTCCTACCTCTGTTACCCTGTGTATGTGTCCTACCTCTGTTACCCTGTGATTCTGTCCTACCTCTGTTACCCTGTGATTGTGTCCTACCTCTGTTACCCTGTGTTTGTGTTCTACCATTCTTACCCTGTGTATTTGAGGCTTTGTATAAGTATATCCTAACTACCAGATTATACACTTATGCACCAGTGTTCCTAAGTATTTATTGTTCAGTGAGGCACTTTGTTCACTGACAAGCAAACAAAGGTCCCCCTGCGACTAGCTATCCATCATTAGTTGTGTAGTCAGTCCCTGCTGACTCAGGTGATGGCTGCCACTTCTGTTGGACTGCTGTTGGCTCACTGCTCCTTCATTAGCATCTAAAACAGGTCATGTTCTGCATCACTCTCAACCTAAACCACTGAAGTTCTTCTCCACCTTCAAAAACAGTCCTGCTGAGTCTACTTTAACATCTGCAAATATAGAACTAAAATCATCGAGCACATCTGGGTAGCTACAGAGATCATAAAATGCTGCCTTAGCTTGTTTAAACAAGTTGTCATCATTTTGTCACCCACATTGTCGGCTTGTAGAAAGTAAAAAGTTATTAGAGACATCAGTTATCATTTTACTATATGTGTTCATAATGATTTACAAATACAGATTCCCTTGGTGTAGTATTAGGAGGTCTCTGTGTCAATACATGATTGATGTTGCATTGTGTCAGACCTCAGCTGGCTTGATGTGTGTGATCAGGGACTAATAACATTCGGTTTGAAGGACTCGACTTCTTTGTAAGGCACAACATTCCCACATGGATCATGCTGTTTACAAGTGTCTTACGTCCCCACTGATCACACACTGGAATTTGTCTGACATTTTGGTAAATCAGCCCTCCACTGTCAGAATGGAGGTGAGCAGGAGGATCCAAGTGTATGAGCCAGGTTAAGGTAAAGATACAACAAATACATTTTTTGCAAAGATCCTTAAGGTGAAAAACAGGGTTAAAAAAACTTCACATCCAGAGAAACACTTGAAAACTGAAAAGGACTAAAAAATACCAGAGGAACAAGGGGATAAGAAGTCATGATGAAAAGATGCACCAGGTAAACAGGACGAACTGACAAAGACAAAGGGAATCTCAGAGACGTATACACAAGGGATGCAGGGATAATAGAAAACAGGTGAAACACATGAGGACAATGGGAGGAAATATAGCTGGACACAGAAAGGAGGATAAATTTCAAAAATAAAACAGGAAACACAACTCATTATAAACCGTAAAGCACATCTAAACACATGGAAAACTAAGATAAATATCCCAAAACTAAGGAGTCCATAAACCAGAACCAAAATAGAAAGTTTGGAGCCAGAGCAGAATCCTGAGAGCCAGCTGCTGAAGATGCTTAAGTAACCGCATCCATTTAAAAATTGCCACAAAAATGGCAACAGGTTTGGACGATATTGTAGAATAAACAACAGTAACAAGTTAATTAACAAGCGCTGCCAATTCCATGTTATCTTTAAATGACATCAGTGGTCTGGAAGTGCTGATTATAAAACTAAATTAATTTTGCTGATGTGAAAAGAAAGCCAAGATAAATTAGTGAATTAGAGTTAGTATTTTTAAGGTTTCGCTGTTATGTAATCGATATAATCCACTGATTTCAACAAAGAATCTTATTTAATCCCAAACTCGAATTAAAATAGGAAACTGGAAATTAATCCTAAAGTAGCTCGGTAACACTAGGGGTCCTCACTTCGGTGGAATCTCCTCAGCCTTCTTTTCTGAAAAGGTCGTTTTGGTCAGCTTAGTACCGGAATAACCACATCACACACTCACACATATACAATCAGTCTCAGTAGGAAAACCGGGCGGCCCACCGCCCCTGTGTGTTTGAGCAGGCTGTTGTTTGAGATAGATTAAATATTGAACTGGAACTTTATGTAAGTAGCTATTTACATTTCTGGGGCTGCCTCAGCCCCTGGGGCAGTGGCTAAATCATATTCAGTTTACCAGGATAATTTCATGGATTGTTTTCTCTTCCCCTCCCACACCTCTCATCTCCCTCATTCCCCTTTAAAGAGCCATGTTGTGCTTCTGGAACCCCAAGAGGGCCACCGGGGCCCTCTGTCCCCTGTCTTTTTGTTTTAGCGATTTAATGCTCTATCTGGCAAAGAAAATCACCATATTTGCCATGTTTAATTGTTGAGCATGGAACACTACCGAAAAATTCCATAATTTTGGTTTGTCCCAGGTTGGTGGAGGGTGTATTGGGGTGGGGGGTGCTCTGGAGG
Organism: Pseudopleuronectes americanus; assembly: GCA_038501795.1. Taxonomy (NCBI): domain Eukaryota; kingdom Metazoa; phylum Chordata; class Actinopteri; order Pleuronectiformes; family Pleuronectidae; genus Pseudopleuronectes; species Pseudopleuronectes americanus. The sequence continues at coordinate 2,045,756 of CM076723.1, forward strand.
CAAATAAAGCAGCAGTCTTCTTCTCTGCGTGTGGCGCTGGTATCACTGTAATCCAGTGGGAGATTTACAGGATGTTTACACACTGTGATGAGAGCTAAAGCACAATGTAAACATGGCAAATCCTCAGGGAACATGTGGCAGTTAGGACCCAGCTCTGCAAGCATTGCTGCTGGATTCAAGCCAGAGTACCTGTCACTGATAGTCCTGGTTCAAAACAAGAGACAGAGGTGGGCTGATACAGAGACAGACAGCAGATGAGTTACCTGGAGAAAACTGCTAACGCCAAAGATGGAGATGCAGGGAGGGAGGCTGAGCGTGAACATGACAGAGAGGTGGTGGATACTAGAGACGAACTTCGTAGAGAGGAGAATCAGAGTGAGAGGCAACTACAAAGCAGCTCTCCCCTCCTGAGCGAGACAACAGTATGAGTAATATAACTGACACATGGCTGTCTGAGCTGGCTGCGGTGGCCCCTGACGCTCTGGCAGCAATCCAATGCAAACCACGAGTGAAGGCATCATGAAGGGATACAAAGTGAGGCGGCAGCAGCACAGGAGATGCTCCTCTTCCTACTTCCGCCACCGCAAACATCACACACAAATAACCTCCCCCGCCGCACCAGACAGCATGTGAATTAGGTTTTTCAACAAGGACTTTATTTATTTATTTCCCTTCTTTGTTAACCTGTCATACTGTATACAGTCAACATATTGGCTCTTTGCCTCACCTCTCTGAGGGGAAATGAGAGCAACACAAAGGAAAAGCTTTTCAATGGATGATGGTGATACGATCTCCAAATTGTGCTTTAAACATTTTTTACCACAGCGCAACATCTCCACACACTGATGAATCGAAAAGCCAAAGGGATTTTCATTATTGATCTGTCACATTAAAATTCTTTCATGGACCAGCTCTTGTCTGTGTCGTAGTTAACCTCAAGCTCCTGGTTTATTCAGTGCAGCTTTAGTAGAAAAAAACGATTCACATTTTTACATCTGAACTAAAGTTTACTCTAAATCCTTTAAGCTCCTGGAGGCTGTTATGTTCATTACACTTATACCGAGTAGTTTAATTGAAAAAGTAATGAGATGGCGTCCTTCAAAAAAAGAAAATATTACTACATGTTTTATAACTATTAATAAAGAAACAGCCCAGTATCCAGAGGAATCCTGGTTGAAAGTTCACCTTCAAACATTTTTTTAAAACCCTTAGCGCTTATGGGGGGAGGGCACCATAAAAAGGGCTGAAGGATGCTGAGAAAACATACACATAAATATATCCAAAACAGACCTCAAAAACTCTAGCTAACTGTTATATATATATATATATCATATTACACACCCAAACAGTGTGACTAATACACACAGGAAGCAAACCTACCATGCAAGCAAAGCAATCCATTTTCAATCCATTACCCTGGCTAGAACCTCACGAATGTCTCACACAAACCAATCACAGACGAGCTAACTAGATCAAGAGCTAGATGAAGCTCAGCTCAAGTATGCAGAACTCCGAAGTGGAGAATCAGTTGTTGCTGTTGTTGTGAACAAACTGATGCTATGATTGAATTGGTCACTTACTTTGATGACAGAACCTTCTGTGTTGCTGGCCCTACCCCTGGAACTCCCTCACCGCTGAAATCCGCAATGTTGCATCTGTGTAGATCTTCAAAACTTCTAGAAACACAACCTGTTCACCGAGGCCTTTGGCCTCGGTGAACTCTCCTCCCTACCATAAAGTGCTGAGTTTATTTCTGTTCTCTTGTGAGTGGATTATTTTATTTTTTTCTCTTATTATACAAATGTATATATTTATCCTTCACATAAGGTAAGTGAGCTGTAATGTAATGTGTGGCTGTTTTTCACCTTTTATTCTTTACTCAAGTTACAGCCCTATCAAGGTATCAAGCCAACGTTCCAATTACTGGCTGGTAAGACTCAAAACTGGTACTTAGGACAAAACTATATATTAGAGACTGAAACATCATAATGCCTGACCACATACAAGTAGACTATGAAACCAAGATATATTTAACCCTCTGTCACCAGGCAACCAATTTACCTCCACAGTCAGTCTTTGAGAGCTTCAGTTGTACGTGACGAAGAGCACATTTTGCCGCAACACCTTTCTAGTAATTTTGAAGTTTTCCTTGAAGCAGTATCATTCAAACCGGGCCAATTAAGAGGAGAGAGGGATCAAGATTCAGCTCTGTGCACAGCCAAACAGCTCTGGCCTTTGAGTGACTCTGAAAAAAAAAGAATAGAAAAAACAAAATAAACACAGAGACCGAGCTCTTATATATCTCTAAAAGCTCAGTGATGGAAGGTTTTGAGTGCTGCCAAATGCAGACTGAGTGGGGGCAGGGGGAGGGAGGGAGGGAGGGACTGATGTGTGATTGAACCATTACAGCTCCAGAGCGCGGTTCAGTTTTGATGAATGGGACCGATGCAGTGCTGAGTAGAGGTGTAGGTTTGACAGTATGGGTCAAGGGCCGGGCTATAGGAGCAGAGTTTGAAGGTGGTGGATGCAAAATGTGATGCATAAGAATGTGTGTGCACGCGCGTATGGTTAATTCCCTGTGGAACGAGAGCCAATCTGGGCTTTAGGCCTTGGGTTATTGATTTGCTCCTGGAAGACCATCATTCACTCCTCTTCCAGCCACCATCCCACCACCCCAGCTCAACCCCTCTCCTCCAACAGTCTCCACACCCTAGTTCTGACCAGCTGAGTGCAGTGGACGCATATAAGTTCAAGTCAGGGAGTTAGGTTTGGGTCACTCTCGATCACATGAGCCGCTCTGTGGATGGGAGAGAGAGTTTGGTTTCAATGAATCCTGGTGAGGGCCATTACAGAAGAATATGGGGGTGTGGGTAAGAGGTGTGATTTCAATAACAGTCTTTTATCATGGATGTTTAGAAATGATGAGAACAAATTCAATCAGAGCAAAACATTTTTTGTACTACAGATACAAATTACACAATAGTTTCCTCGTTCAATATATAACTTCCTTTCGCTGAATCGTGATGTTTTTTGGAGAACAACAGTCTTGAAATCCATCCAAAAAGTTGAGGGATAATATATGATTGTCATTGCCAAAAACTATATTATCTGGCAGGGCTGGAGTAGCCATCTGGCTCTCAAGGTGGGCCAATGTGCCTTTAAATCTATTTATTTTGCCAAAGGATATTCAACAAACTATTAGTGACCACAAGGAAAACGATAAAAATAAGAAATATTTCAGCACTGGACAGCGCCAACACAGCCACAATTCAAAATATAGTTTTTTTTGGAAAGGGTGTGTTTTGATCACTCAGAGAGGGAGGCAGAGCGGCCTCAGCAGGGCAGTGTCAGGTATGCTTATGAACACAACTGTATCTAATCATCTAAATCTTCTGTTAATGCATCAGCGACTGGACTGAGGTGGAGGAGGGACTGATGGAGACGCACCAGAAAATCACAGAGAGAAGAAATGTAGATCAACGGAGATCCGAGGAAAGACTGGTTAGTGAAAAGAGCCAGGCGCCAGTGAAGCCGAGCAGTAAAGGCACACAGTGGTGCGGTATCTTTATCCTGTGTGTTTGCATTACAATAAAGATCTGTGAGCAAAGCTCTGTATCCATGCGCTCCGAGCCGAGAGATCCCACGGTGGTAACCATCAAGGGTTATAACATCCAAAAGCACAATAGAAAGAAGTGCATTAATGCAATATATATAACAAGACAAATCAGGAATATATACAGTGCAGGCAACTGTGCGCACACTTAATCATCATAAGTATATTTCTTTTGCAAACAAGAATAACACATCTGAATAGAAGCACAAGTCAGCCGTGGCTGCATAGATTTGTGACTGGTGTACAGCACACAGAGCCCCGGTGTAGCGCTGTGCTTGCTCAGAGCAATGTGGTCTCAGTGGTTTCTGACTTCCTGTAATTTGCAGCTCTGCAACGTTTCACTAAAAAACAAAGGATGTGTCAGACATGTTGCTTTAATTCTATCACTCAACAGAATAAACCACATGTACATTACCCCAGACTCCTTGGTACATGCTGCGTCTTCTAATGCATATGAAAGGCAGGAGGTCTGTCTACAATTAAAATGTCCATAACTCAGTGTATTTTCCACCAATTGTCATGACGTATGGTTTGTTCTAAATGTCAGATGTATTTTTATGACACAGAATGCTTGGTTACACTTAAATGCAGCTTTTCATTCCAAATGGATGGGGCAGGTTTGGGCCAAAAGGTCCTGTTCAGTGTTGCCACAGTTACTTTGAAAAAGTAACTTAGTTAGATTACAAGTTACTTTATTTTAAAAGTTACTAAGTTAGATTACAAGTTACTTTATTAGTTACAATCCCCCCCCCCTGGCGACTGCTCCCCCAGCCGCGGCACGTGCCCAGCGGTTTAACCACAAATACCCAAATAGTAACGCACAGTGACTTGGACAAGGAACTTTAATCTGATTACTGGTTTGGAAATAGTAACGCGTTAGATTACTCGTTACTGAAAAAAGTGGTCAAATTAGAGTAGCGCGTTACTAAGTAGCGCTTTACCGGCATCACTGGTCCTGCTATCATAATATGAATACTTATTCGTCCATTTCATGTAAACTTAGTTTAATTGTGGTTTAGTTAATAGACACTCTATCATACTCAATAGTACTAAGGTTTTAGATATAGAAGATCTCTGTTTTATGACAGACCATCCTCTTCTCCCAAAGAGATACATTTTTCTTTACCCATTACACATCAGGTAGACTCATAACTCATACTATGACAAACAGTTGCGGCATTAGGATTGAATGAAACTGAATTCATCTATTTATTTATTTGTAGAGAGCATATCATATTAGTATAATTCATGAGATTTTTTTTATATATTTTCTGGTCATCATTCCTACAGGTAAATCACAAACACCCCCATGCAGACCAGCAACCACAACAACAAGCACAGGGGGAGTGTGACTGCTTTATATTGATGTTTATAATCTTGTAAATCTAACTTTAATAATTCACTAATGATGCAGTAATGGATAGAAATAAGATGAACAGGCTTAGCAAGTGAGTTAAGAGCTGAGCTCTGCTAAACCAGGTTAAATTAGGCTTTTTTTCCCTGATGCCAATGGCTGTTTGCCTCACTGCTTCCTCAGCCAGAGCTCAGAAAGGAAGAGGCTGTCTCTGTACGCCTCTGTACATGCAGCATCCCCTCTCCACTGGGCCTAATTGCTGTGCCTGGAGTGGAAGGGTAGAACAGACCATGGAGTAGATTTAGGGATGTAGTAGTTGGAGGAGGGTAGTGTATATGTGTGTGTTTGTGTGTGTGTGTCAAGGTTCACCACAATACAATTACACGATGCAGCAATGTAATCACGTTATGGATAAGGCTAGATTAAAATAATCTGTTTTAACCCTTTTATGCAGCAAAGATGTCTCTGCTGTTCAACTCAGCTCGTTACATATATTAAAATACTGATGTATTGACTATACAGTTGTAAATTTAGGCACAGTTCATTCCACAAAATAATTGAATTCAATGCAAATACACAAACCCCCAAATTGATCTACCAAGAGATATAGGTGTAAAGAAGATCTGTGGTAATGTTGGAGACTATCCATTGGTCTCGTTTGTCGACTACACCAGTGAATTCAGAACAGAAGGAATCCCAAGTGTTGTGAACATTTTGCATCAATTGGAACTCACCCGAGTTAATAGTGATCAGATCACTGATGAACATGCCTGCATTCATTATTGCACTGTCTAATCAGATGTTGTGGTGATTTGGGTATTTTTATCTTCCTGACACAGTAGATTACTGAACGCTCGCTGACGCAGCCAGGCACAACACCAGCTCCTGTTGTGAATGTCACACAAGTGTGAGTCAAACAGAGGCTTACAAATGGGGGTGACTCTAGTGGGCACGTTAATTAGCAGTGTTAAATTTAGATTAAGAAGAAAGGTGTTTTTCTTCTTCCCTTTTTCATCATTTCATTGCTGTAAGCGACTGGTTGAATTCATGAGTTGGCAGGTGCAAGAGATGGTTTCTTGGACAAATACAGTATCTCATACAGGATTACTGAAATGAAAAGATGCTCAAAGTGTGAAAGTAAAATGCCAGAGAGATGCAAAATGAAAAAGGGAAAAGGGGAGTGAGCATGAGATGTAACAGATGTTGAAGTGACCTGACTCATGCTTCCGTTCAGCAGAGTGTATGAAAGCTCTGGCTTGGTGTGAGCAGCCTCTTTACTGAGGTGAGATCTATGGCACATCAGGGGATGTTGAGTCATCACATCACTCAAATCACTGCAATAATAACAAGCACATGCACAGTTTCTAACACCATTTTATCTTCAAATCTAAACAGGTGCTCCTGAAACATGTAACGACACGTGCATTAAAAAGATGTATAAAACTCAAAATAAATAATAGATCAAATCATTTATCAAAAGATAGTGAAACGTTAATATTCTCTGTGGGAACAGAGTCCCATTCTGCCGTCAATGGTTTCCTCCATTGTCCGACACACTGAGCTGAACGCACCACCAGAGGCTGCAGCTGTTTCCTCTCAAATATGCTCAACAGTGTCCTCTGCCAGCAGCAAAAATAATATCAATCAAATGTAATCGACTGCATATTTTGTTTTATCAGAAAAAAGTCACACAGCATTCATAACAGAAAGCTTTGATTTGATTTGAAATCAGTGGATTTGATCACAGAGGCAAATATATGCGATGTTTTCACGATGCCCAACGTTGATGAACGTTCTCAATCTATAAACAAATTCTTTGTTTCAGTACAATTTTCTAGTCGATTTATCAGTTATCTGTGCTTTACTTGAGTATCTTTTTTAGTGACAAATTAAATGTACTTTTTACTCCTTACATTTTCAAAACAGGGCCATTGCTTTTGTTCTATTGCATTTGAGGGGAATTATCATTATTTCCAACATCAAGACAGATTTCAATCCAACTGGACAGCAACACAGAAAGAGGATCTATCAGTGCAGATCAAGCACCAAATACTTAACACTGTGTAAAAGACACATCAAGACGAAAACAGAAGAGAGAGGGCGAACAGGCACAGTGTGTATGGCCTTGAAGAGGAGTAACAATATGTAAGAAAGTAAAGAATTGGCCAACTATACTGATAATATTGAACCAGAACCCAACTCCTTTTCTATCCCTGGCCTTATTTAAATGCAGAATAATCCATTAATACATAGTGCACATTTCCTCCTGGACAGTTTATCATGTTCTTAAATGTTATTTTGCTTTAGCTCATGTTTTAGTAAATAGTTTTTCATAACAATTTGAGTAAGAGTGGTTCAACTTTAATAGTCTTCAAACTATTAATGTGACATGAGCCTAAATTTGCTTTGAAAAGTTACAACAAACAAACAAAAAAATCCCTTTATACTTTGAGTGTATTTCTGAACCTGTATTCTTATACTTTCGGCCTTTCTATGACTCTGTGTGATCTTGATTAAATCCCTGTATGGCTCAAGTTAACTGATCCAAGGCAGGTTTCTGCCTCAATAATTACTGGAGAACATGAGGAGTTCCTTCAGTGCTTTGTCTCATGGGGATGTTTCGTTTGACCCTCCTGCAGCTGAGCACTAACTGAATCCCAGTCTGGATTAGCACTTTTATTTGGCTGATCTTAGGAGTTTAACCTGAATCTTTAGAGCTGAGGCAGTGTTTGGTGCATTGGACCTTTTGACCTTGATCTGACGCGTGTTGAGACACAAAATGTTAAAGATCAGCAACAAGAGCTAATTTGACCAGGCTCCTGTTCTTCGGGGAGGAAAAAGAGGATTAATTGAGGAAATTAGGAGAACATGATGACATGGGAAGCTACATCAAAGATGTGGGGAGAGGTCATTTGCATGGAGTTAACTAGAGAGTGTTTAGCAGCAGCCTTTGTCAGCATATGTCTTTAATTTACCTTTGTTTAACAGACCTTCTCCAATTATTAAGTCTCTGCTGATACTGAAATGTGTTTAGTTTCTTTTTCTGGGGTGTGCCAACAATAAATTAACTTTCTCAGTTGTAGGAGCGTTCAATGGGTCTTTACATTCAGTTTCTGTAATAATGTTCTAATGCTCAGCTGTGACACCTAGGACAATAATGTCCTAGGTGTCACAGTTAATGTGGCTGAATGCTGACATCCAACATCAGGGCAAATCCAGATTACCAAACCCACAGAGACCATTGGATCACTGCATGTAAATTACTGATAACATGATTAACTGCAACCATAGAAAAAAATGTTTTAATCTTTTGTGTAAAGCTATTCTCTAATCAAGTTTGTACAAATACATACACATGTGTTTTTTGTTCACAAAAACCTTGTTTGGTATCTAACACAAACTGATTACATGAAGGCCATAGCAGAAGATTTCTACACATGGACCCTCACTTAAGTCTTAGGCCCAATCCCATTTCACCGGTTTGTCCTTGGCCTTCGTTTTGCGTGTTCATGTGTAGGGGCAGGCTGTCCCAATACCTGCTGGGACAGAGGTGTGGGGCCGAGGGGTAGGGCTCCATACCCCTCCAGACAGAGATGTTTCAGACCCTCAATTGAAACGGAGAATTCAAATTTGTTTCCCAAAGTCAGAGCAAGCACTTTAGATTTAAATCTGATTTGTTGTGCCAGCATGTTAAGTGTGTACAACCAGCTGACCACGAGGAGATAATAGAGGTTTAACAAAAAATATATTGGATAATTCACTTACTCCACCTATTAGTCAAGAAGGTGACTTGAAACAATGTTAAAATATAAACATCCTCAATATAAAATAGATTTTACAGACCATCAGCAGCTTCTCTTTTCCCATGTAAACAGAATCCTGCTGTATCAGAGCAGTCCAGCTGAAGAGTTGCCATTACCCCCACTCATTTTCCACAAATTCATCACATATCTCACCACTTATCCATTACCACACTACTTCAGATGCCTAACATGCCTTCCTTTTCACAGATGAAAACAAAGACAAAGAGCAATACTGAGACTAAAGGTGATTCATACTGCTTATTTTACACTATTATATGCAGGCATTTATTGAAATGATGTAAATTATGTAAATGGTGTTATCTTTACTCAGTGTTTGAGGGAGAGAATACCTTCCCCTATTGCCCATCACTTTGTTAAATGCTCTTGTTATTTGACTTGAACGTTAGCACAGAGGAGGGAAATAATTTCAGTTAACAGCTGACAGTTCAGTCGCACCAGAATCGTAAATGGCCTCTACATTCAAAGATTGTCATCATTTCCGCTGGATAATGTGCATATAAATAAGCTGGTAATTGTATACCTGCAATAGAGATGATCACAGAAATATGATGAAAAGATCCTCTGCTTTTATAATATTACAGGCCCTTTTGAAAACCTGCAGAAAGTGTGAGTCAATCTTTTAAGTGGGTTTCATTATATAGTCCATCCATTATCTATACAGCTTAAGGGGATAGTTCACTGAAAAATGTACATTAACTCATGATCTCACCACTATGCAAATTGAGTTGATGGGTGAAGTGTTAGAGTCCAGAAAACACTTTTGGAGTCAGTGTTAAGCCAAAGTGAAGCCTTCTTCAGACATGCCCAATGTCGGGGGTAGCAGACACTTTGATGACACCACAGGAGAAGCATGGAGGCATGTTGTGTTTGTGACTGTTGATTTTTACACGTTTGAAGAAGTGGTTGCCAGTTACTTCAGTTGTATTGATTTGGCTGCAACACTGTTTACCCCTGAGACTCCTAAAGTGGTTTGTGGACTACAGCACTTCACCCACCACTTAATCTGCATAGTGGTGAGTGGGTAATGAGAGAATATTCATCTTTCTGTGAACTATCCCTTAAACCTTTGAGGGTTGCAGAGAGATCTGGAGCCAATCGCACCTGACATTGGGCAAAAGGCCGGATACACCCTGGACAGGTCACCAGAAGGTCCTCGGTTCGATCCCAGTCTTCCCCATCTGCATGCCGAAGTGTCCTCGGGCAAGATGCTGAACCCTGGATTACCCCTCATAGAAAACTAAAGTGCTGCTAATTGATGCAATGTATGAATGTGTGTGTGGATGGCATTGAACTGTACTGTAAAGCACTTTGAGTGGTCATCAAGACTAGAAAAGCTCTTTATAAATGCAAAACCATTTACCATTTAAAAGTATGTAGAATGATGATTCTGTCCTCCAATGATGTAACTGTCAGACCCTCGCTTGGTGCTTTTTAACATCATGGGTCATTAATGGCTACAAATGCCAGGGTGACCATGTAGTCCTCTGTGTCACTGACCGTCCTGTGAGCTCTCTGTTATCTCCATCCATCACCTCATGTCAAGCAATTTGGCGGCCTGTCCCCTGATTAAGACAGACCCCCAACTGAGACAGAAAGAGAATGGAATAGAAAAAAAAAGGTTTCTCAAAGACAAACTTAAAAGGAGGTGCCCCCAAGCTTAGTGAAGATGATATTAGGAAGCGCAGCTTAATTATGAGAGCAAACCTTTGTGGATGGCCCCAAGATATTCATTTTAGGAATTAATTTGTCACATAAAGAGATCATCAAATCTAAACAGCCCTATGGCATATGAGGTCTTATCCACACAGCAGGCGGATATTGCCGCAGGTTTTTCATTTCAGCACTTTTTGGTGATGGATATCAGTCCAGAAAATCAAAGACTGATCATAACAAGTCTGAACTGATTAGAGGTTACCCGCTTTTTGCATGAAATCACTTACAGTATCAAAAATTTGCAAAAAAGCAGCCCACACAAGCCACCCAGCAACAATAGAATGCATTAATAGATTAGCTGATCGGTCTTCTTCCAAGTGAACTGACCTTGAGTAAGGTCTAAATGAGCCTGAATACGTTTTATTGCAGCCTGTGCAATAAGCAATAACTTAGTTTTTGATTTCTTGGTCTGCAACCACCATGGTTAACGTTTTGTTAGGAAAACAAGAGGAACTTTAAATCCTTCCACGGTAGCGACAGCGAATGGTCGGAGGCATTATGTGTTCTGTGTGAATTTGATATCTCAAGAGCGCGTGAGGGCATGTATTCAACATTTGATCAGCTGTCACTTAGCCCAATGTTTTGAAATAAAGTGAATACATTGCAGGGATCTAAGATCACAGTGACCTTATAAGAATCTGGGGAAAAAACTATGTCGTACACACAAACTGCACTGGTTGGTAGAGGCATACAACCAAAGTGCTAAAAAACTTGTTTTACTTTAAAATAGCTAGAGAATGGTCCCAGTTTAATTTATATTCCTCACCTTTAAAGGGTCCATATTGTGTAAAAAAAAATCTGGGCTTCTAATATCCATAATGACTTGAAGGGAGTCAGTAGGTGCTCTTAAAGTATGAAACAGTCACTCTCTGCAGACTTCTTCACTCAGTCCATTCTAAGAAATATTTTATTTACTTCCTCCCCCGTATGATGTCATAAGGGATCGCGCTTGTCTCTCAGCCTCACCCAGCCGGTACCAGTCCAGCCTCCGTAAAGTCTACGTTACTCCGTATTGAAACTCTGTTGTGAAACTCCGTACTTTAACTCTGGATGATACACCTACATTGACCGACTGTCCTGCTAACACTGTCCACTAAATATGTGGCTGGTCTTTTATAGCGGTATCCAAAAATAACAACCTGACTTTCAGCTGTATTTACAGCCAGAGAGATGGTGAAATGCTCCAGAATGAGACGGGTGATAGGTCACATGTCACTCAAAGTGCAGTCAGCCAATCAGAGGAGGAGCTCAAGAAGCAGGCGAAAACAGCCTTTTCTGTCTGCAGCTCCAGAGAGAGGCAGAAGAGAGGACATGGAAAATACACATTGTACCAGTTTTTTTTTACTTGTAACCACTGATATATCATTGTAGGGGGACCAATACCTCAAATTAAGTCCCAGAAAGGTAAAATATCGGGCCTTTAAAGCTCTAGTGTGTAAGGTTTAAATGAATGGGATACATTGGCAGAACTTGAATAAAATAATCCTTGTGATGTTTTCAGGAGTGTGTAATGACCTAAATTATAGTTATTGTTGTTTTATGTATCCTAGAATTGTAGATCTGTTAAAAAGACCAAGAACCCATTAAAAATCAACATTCATCGCCATTACTCACTCATATTTTTAAACCTCTAGAATTCAAAACAGAACTCGGTGTACAGTTGCAGTTCTTCTGGTTGGGTTAGTTTTTGCAGGTAGTGGATCGTAAACCAAATTGATGGATGGATAACTATTCACCAGATGAGGGCTCCAGATGAGCCGTCAGTCAATCAAGTTATCCTAATGCCTCCTGAGAACCAGTTTATTTTTAATGAATTAGCGTTTCAAGTATTTGTGACATTTTAGTACAAAAGTGATGAATGTCAGCTTATTGGTTGAGCATGATGAGATCAATGGATGACCAAAGTGAGCAGCTGTTTTTTCCTCTGCGGATCATGTATCAAATTTTGTCATCAAAAAGTGATTCACTAACTGATGACCATCGGTTAGGGAAGTGGTTTTAGTTGAAGAATCGCACAGTGACTGTCGGTAGGAAAGGTAAAGTAAACATCTCTCCTCTTTGTCAAAGTCCATCCAACCTTTGGACCTGACAGACACAAGCCACATGATAAAAAGTGAGTTTGGACATATGAATGAAGAACAGATGCTGCTGCTTGTTATGGGAGCACTGTCCGCATTTTTCACATCGACCAACCAGGGCTAAAAGACTTGTCTATGTTTGAAGGGGCTGTCCATATACTATTGGTCACATGGTGTAGCTGATAAGTTAGTTTTTAAAATTTCAACAATTACAATTTGGCTCAACAAATTATCCCTGAATAAACTCAACAAGTTCCATCACTGCTACTTACTTCCATTGCAACCTTGAGATTCCTTCAACGGTGACTTGGACAATAATGAATATGCATTGGTCAAAGGAGTGTGCTGAAGCCTTTTCTTTTTATAAATGCCTTTCCCTATAAATAGTGAAATTGCTAATATCGTGTGGACATCTTTCCTGATCTTTTTTATTTGCCTCATAGCGTGTAATAACTGGTTTGTCTTTGGACTCAAATTGAAATAGCCCACAGGGAAATATAGGCAGCCAGTACAGTCGGATTTTAAGCATATGCTAATGCCTAGGGATAGTGCTCTTGTCTGCACCTCTTCATATCAGTATGACCTTGTTCAGAGAAAGACAGATGGAGAAAGAAAGCTTGAAATACACAGGAACTATAAGAGTGCTGGGTGAAAAGATTGTGAACATAAAGTCCAAATTGAGTAGAACTGAATCTGTCATTAGTGATGAAGTGAAGGGTGACAGTGTGGGTATGGATATGAAAACAATATGCTAATCTAAATAATATTACCTGTTGTGCATATGATGCCTTAAACTTGTCACCATTAAAGCTTGGCGCTTTGTGCATTCAATAAATGTGGTTATCAGAAGAATATTGAATATTAATATTCGAAATATTAATAACAAATCATAATTTTGATTCATTAAAGTTTCCTTGAGGCACCACCATTAGAAGGAAGGGAAAATATAGCTAATTTATTCATTAAGTCTCATGAAAGTACTAACTACAAATTTGGTACTCTGATCAATAATTAAATTAATAACTATAACCAAAATTACCATATAGATAGTAAGAAAAGTTGAAGGATATAGATAGCTGACAGTATAGAGGTTGGCGAAATTTACACTTATGCAACATGTGTGTCTTTGTGTTTGTTTGTGTTGGTACCAGGTTAGAGAAAGTAGATAGTTGCATGCAAAGGAATACTGTGAAGAGCATAACATAACTTACAATAACTTTCAAATAACGTAGAGGCGGTGGTCTAGTGGCAGAAACTTGGACTATGGGCAGAGAAGGTCTCTGGTTCGATTCCACGGAAAGACAACAAAAAGACGAACCTGGATTGATCTGCCCAAAAATCCAAGGGTCTGTCTAGACCCTGTCTAGTGCCCCTGAGCAAGGCACCTTACTCCTCCAACATCTGCTCCCCGAGCTCTGTACATAGTCGCTCACTGCTCTGTGTGTCCCGCACACAGATGGGTCAAAAGCAGAGATTACATTTCCCTACCTGCATGAGTGTGTGTTTGCATGTGTGTGGGATAAATAAAATGCATCTGCATCTACTTAATTACCGAATATCACAACAACACAAATCAGACTTGTGAGAACATACATGTTTTAAGTTTGCTTTTGAAAGTTGACACTGTTGTGATGGACCTCAGGTCACATGATCTGGTGATTTGTAGGTGGTACATGTTGAAGAATCATTCAGTACAATGCCTGGACCAAAACATTTCCCCAGCAGAAGGGTGCCAAGAGCATCACACTGGTTCTGTCCAGTTCCTTTTGCCCATAATGCATCTTGGTGCCATTCCATCCCTATTCCCAGGTTCATAGTGCACCCGCCTCCATTGGCTCATATTACTGCCTTGATAATGCTTACTTTACATTACAATGAAATACTGCGGTGTAGACATCAGGCTGCATTTCTGCTCATCAAACGCAAATTCACTTTCCACTGCCTCAATAAAAATAGCAATGTACCAGTAATGCAACTGACCACACCTTATTTTAAGATCGAGAACATTTTCTATCAATGCGGCTGCTGGAAGGAAAATTGCAACTGTGTCAGTCTGAAACTTGCAAAGACATATTTGGAGCTTCGGCCTGCTTTGTGCCAGTAAGATAGGGCCCATCAACTTCAACTCTAACAAGATAATCAATGTTATTAATTTCATATGTCAGTGGCTTTAACTGTGTGTCAGATCAGCTAATGCACTGTATTTATTATAGTATGCCTATATAATATATGTCTGGAACTGGGTTTTTATGTAGCACACTGTTGGAATTGTTAGTAATTACTTCCCTCTGTATAATATTTTGCTCAGACATTCTTTAAAAAGTGACAGCCCGAGTGAGGATGAGCAGATGTGTGTGTATGTTTCTCTGAATATGTTAACTTCTACTAGTAAGAATGATCTGAACCAATTTGTTAGCAACAGCATAGAAGCATTTCTGTAAAGAAGTAGTTTTGATGACCTCAAAATAAAAAAGACCAACACACACACACACACAGACACACACTTACAAATAGATGTTCCTTTTACCTGAAGCTAAACAGAATGACTATAGACTTAACTGGCTGACCACTGACGCTAACCACACACACACACACACACACACACACACACACACACACACACACAGTCAGACATCCCTTAGAGCTGTGGTCACTGCTGTGCACATGCATGACTCACCATATTAGTGATATTATGATATCATGCTGTTTTCCCCAGATTACTAGCATATCCAAGTGCAGCTGTGGGCATTTCTATGTAAATGGTAAATGGATTTGCATTTATATAGCGCTTTTCTAGTCTTGATGACCACTCAAAGCGCTTTACATTACAGTTTCACATTCACCCATTCACACACACATTCATACAGTGCATCTATCCCAGCACTTTGTTATTCTAAGGGGGGGCCATTCGGGGTTCAGCATCTTGCCCAAGGACACTTCGGCATGCAGATGGTTCAGACTGGGAATCGAACCACCGACCTTCAGGTTGGAGGAAGACCACTCTACCCCTCAGCCACAGCCGCCCTATGTGTGTGTGTGTGTGTGTGAGATGTGTGGAGTGTGTCCTCTGGCACATAGCATGGTCTATAACAGAGGAAGTGCAATAACAGGTCTCTAAGACCCTTAATCTCATAGACTGGTAGTTTAAATTTGTGGCTACTAAATTAAAGCTTTACTCACAAGCTTTTAATCATATCACACAACCCCTTACCGTAAATGGAAGCTGCTCTGGTGTTGCCACAGGAACATGTGTTGCTACAAGAGTATGACACTTGGGTGAGTCCATAATTTCCCTGTATAACAAAACAGACAAAAGAAATCGAAGCTGGCTTGGTAGGGATCAGGACATCAGTACAATTTCTTGACGTCCGGCTATGCCAGTGATTTATTGGTTTCCTTGTAAACACACACTACTGAGACACACACCACTGAGCAATCTAATAAACCAGGTAGTGCCATGGCTGAACTTGTGTTGTTGATTTATTGGATGTGCAAAAGTCTATAGAAGACATCAGCAAGCAAAGGTATGTAATCTGAAAGAAACAGACAGTCAGGTACATTAGACTAACGCAACAGTTCTCACATCCTCCATCAATATATGAAGTCTACCATTCAAATACAAACTGACAGCACTTGTCATATTTCTTTGGTAATAATTGGTCAGTTTTTTTCCCAGATATCTTGAGAAACATGTTTTTAAGAGACATATGGTGTACATCAGGTCCAGTGTGTTTATAGGATAATGCTTTATGTTGTATCAAACTAAAACTAAAAACACTTGGATTGAATTGTTCCCTTTTTAGTTTTGTTTCCACTCAAGCTATAATTATTTGTTATGAAACAGTGATTGGTGTCCTGTTGGGCGTCGAGGGGCTTTGCTGTTGTCTTCTGAGTCTGTTTCCCCCCCCAACAAGTCTGTGATGAGCTCTGCTGCGTTTCTTTTCAGATGTCTCTTCAAAAACATATGTCCCGCCCACTTGACCTGTTGAGAATGCTGAAGTCCTCGTGATATAAAACTTGCCAGAGTCATGTTGGTCCAAGTCTGTCACTAGTCTATTAGCCACCGAATTGTCATCACGGCAACAGCCAAAGATCTCAGCCAAAGGAGGCTGAGGAACTGATGCTCTCACTATCCACTATGAGGAGTTGACAAGTACACTATTCACAAGGATCACAAGGCACTCACAAGACACATTTATTCCATGGTCAGACTACATGAAATATGCATAATTTCTAATGGCTATTTTGTCAGAATAGGGGATTTAGTCTCTATAGAGTATTGGATACACTGTAATATCTATTTGGTTTTTGAGTTTCATAAACATCCATTGATATTCATGAATGCCCGTGTCAAACTTGTACTAAATAACAAAATCATTCACTGGATAACAGTCACCTTCAAAGCTTTAACATTCTTTAGAGTAACACAAACAGCAAAGGATTCAAACTGTATCTCTGCATTTCTAGGTGTCGTACCCTGAATATGTGATGTGGCAGAGTGATTTGAACTTCTTTCCAGGAACGTCAGCAACAACCGCTTGCCAAGTACTGGCATGCCCCAGATGGGAGCCAGTGTCACTGATTGAGCTATTACTAGACAAGTACCCACCAAGACTTCCCCCCGGCCATCTTCCACCCCTCACCACCTCAACAAGCAGCCAGCATCCATAGCTGTCGGTTCGGCTTGTAAAGTTCTCCCAACATTCCTTTGATCTATAGATGGAATCAGAATGCTAATCTGGTTGAGTATAGCGAGGAGATTCCCGCTGGGAGCTCTGTTCACTTTGACAAAACTTCCATGGTTGTTCCTTACATCTGAGTGGAGATTAGCCGCAGCATAGCCAACAAAACCAAAACAACCCTGCATGCTGGTTTACGATTGGCTTGCTCCCTGGCTTGTTCTGTGCCCACAGGAGCATTGTGTGGATTATTAGGGCAAGTCTGTCTAATTACAGCACACACCCATGTACACTGGTACAGAGGGTCTTCAATCGTGTACAGTAGCTTCTTGTACTTTCATGTCTTTTGAGTTGAAGGCTTATGCCGCTCTGGTGATCTATTTCTAATCTCAACACGGAGCTATATTTAACTAATAATGGAACAAACTTTCTCTTCCTATGAAATTGTTCCTTCTCAACAGTATCCCTTACACAATCCATACAAATGATCCCTCCTCTTTTCTTTCTGTCTTATCTCTTCCCCTTGATTCCTCTGTTTCTTATCAGCTTAATTTATTCCTACTTTCCTCCATCTCTAACCCTCTATTTCTTACCGATTTCTCTCCTTCACTACAAGCTTCTCAACATATCATCCTTCCTTTCCTAGGTCCCATCTAACTTTACTGTGAGTCCAACCTTGATTTCTTATTCCATTATTTTCCCTAAAAGTGTCAGTATTTCCAAATTAAGTGTCTGCTGTATCCCCATACACACTCTGGATTACCTCCTCCAATTCCTTTTTATAAATTGCAAAGGGCTGTGTCCAATAATTTTCACAATCCCAATGCCTTCATCACATCGCAATTTTCTTTTGTAAGGAGCCTGTTCAGAGACACTGTTTTCCCCATGCACAATTCACAGTGTCTTTCACCCCTTATGACTGCAGTCCTGTACCCTCTCCATTAACTGTAGCTGGTAAGGACAGCTGTAAACCCGTTCACCTATTTGGGCACCACTTCAGACGCAGTACCTTTAGAGCTTACTCTTGCTGTAATTCCCAAGCGTATTCACTCAGTCCACGTTCTCCTCCACAGCTTCGTTTTTTCTCCTTTTCCACTGATTCTCTAAAAATGCTTCTCCTACGTCTCTAGCCTTTATTTGCCCCAGTGTGTATGTGTATATGTGTGCTTGTGTGTGAGTTTAGTTATTTACATATTTGGCTAACTGCCAGTTCACAAACGTGCATCTTGGCTGCGAGGGTCTCTGCGGTCAGCCAATCAAACATTCTACAGGTCAAGAGTGAGGAATGATACCCGTGCTACAAGCCATCATCATGCTGGGATTTGTCCCCCTGGGCCACCACTGCTCTCATTCAGTGAGCTGTGGTGTGTGTGGATGTAAATAGAAAATGCACGCTGATTTGATCGTGACTCTATACGCCTTTGATGATAACCATGATAAGAAGTTCCAATTAATTGCAATTGCTCCCGTTTGAATAAAGTCTGCATGTCAGCTGCATTTACACTGACGTCAGATTGTGACAAGAAGACATATAATGGTGTGTATGTTCCCCTGCAATATTTACCACTGAGTCTGCTTCCATCAGTGCAAATACAGTATTCTAATGATCCCCCGCAAGCGCTGGGTCCTTTCCCTGCTCAAATCCAAAACAATGTGTTGGCTAAAAGTGAAAGTGTCAAACTGAAGAAGCTGCTATGTAAGAGGAACAGACTGGTAACTAGAATAACGTTAGTCACCAACCCCTCTCCATTGTGTCACACTTTATCATGGAGCCAGCAGGGCCCAAATCCAGAAAGCTAACCACTTGGCAAACACCATCAGATGTTATTAAGCTAGATTAAGGCCACCATTTCAATGCTGTAACTGAAGGGATGCAGACATGCCCAAGTTTTCACTCTTGACGACCAATTTTCTGTCTTCAGTTTGTGGAAAAGGGATTAGTGGAATGTTTCCACTTAATTTGCCCTCCTTCCTTCAATTCTGTTATCTTCCCATCCCTCCTTTTTAAATCCTAACTATGATCAGTTTATTTTCCCCTTCACAGATACTGGCCAGAGATAGCCGTCCAGCCAGGGACAAGTTAGCTGTTCAATCTTCAAAGTCATGAAAGACCAGAGGACTGCTAATCTGCTAGCTGTGAATATTTTCTGTGCTCTCTTTGGCTCTCTGCGTCTCTGCAGTCTCTTCAGTTTTCTCCCTGTTTGCTTCATGCCAGTGAAGTGAAGGGGATGGCATGATGTCTAGTGAATTATTCAGATCTAGGGAGCTAAAGCTGAGGCTGCTGCAGCATCTGAGGCCTTTGACTGGATGCCCCCGGGGGCATGCTCAAACCAGCATGACCCTTCTCTCTGCCATACACTAATGCACATGCACTTACACAGTCCCACACAGGGACATATTAACTTACTCACAGGGGCATGTATACATGGAAGGGCAGGAGAGCTGCTGGCAAAATGAAACTCTGATTTTCAGGGTAAGTGCTAATGTATTATGAAAAAATACCACTGCTCATCCTGTATAAGTAAATGCAAACATATTTAGCTGACAGGTGGTAACTACTTGGATAAAAGCCTGTGTAGTGCTCTCAACAAACTGTAATGCTCACTTGAATCTATATGGAAGAGTTGGCAGATGAAAGAACATAGTGAACATTCTGGATTTCCAGGAATAGAATCCGAACTGGAAATAGAATCTGTCTTCCTTATGGCACAACAGTTGGTACAGGTAAATCCAAATTAAAGGTTAATCCTCTGATCAATAGCTTAATTGAAAACAAGAGAAAAAGGTTGTAATCACTATAATGCTATATCCTCTAAAGAACTAACACATTGGAACAGAGTTATATCATGGCCAATTTTTGTTCTCTTAATTTCATGATAGGCTAAATCGATGGTGTCTCTTTATAAGCTTAAGCAGTAATTTGCCATGACATAAAGGTTTACTCTTTGGCACATATTGATATCAAGAATAAAATGCAGTGCAAAACATCTTTTAGAATCTCATGAATTAATGGGACAGGTTAGCCAAGCTTTTAGTCTAGAGTTTGTTAATAAAAAGGTGCTGACATTCTGTGGAGTACATGACAAAGATGAACCAGTCCTTTTTCTAGGCTAAACTAAAGGCCGAGTGGTGCTGGATGGTGCTTACAGAGTACCTGAATCCGGCTAGGTTCTACGTCTGGAGTTTGAGAATGTGATAAATGAATAGTATGGCACTCTATCCATTTGATTTTAATTGACCAATAAATATGTTAAACATACAAATAGGAGACATGTTTCTCATAGAGCTGAGTGCATCAGATAAACCAACATCAGACACTTGTAAAAGTAATAATGAGCACCCTTCCGACTTTAACAGGATATTCCAGATTGGAACTGGCACCTATTTGATTAAATCAGGCACCTCCTTTGTCACTATCAAAATCTGTTACATTGTGTAATTGTGAAATATATAATCTTATCTGTCCTGTCATTTATTTATGTCCCTGTGAAGTCACTCGTAAATCATGTATTTGTCTATTCTGATGCAATTTTTAAATCTGATTTAAAAAAGAAGAGCTACATCAATCATTCAGGTCAGGCAGGGACATCTGAAACATTTCTGCTTTTGAGCTACTGTCATAGTGATTTGAGTCTCAACAACTGAACTGGCAAAAGCGGTGTGGATCAACAGGATGGAAAGAATAGCAGCAGCACAGCACGTAGCAGGAACATTGCTACTAGCAGCAATTTAAGTGCAATATAACCTGCTAGCCGACATGCCTGTCATGAAGAAGAGGAAGATGATGATAGGGAGGACAGTGGGGGATAGTGGAGATGAAGGGGACACAAGTTCAGTTTGTAAGGACCCAAGTCTGGGCTGAGCTGCTGTAAAAACAAGTAAGCTCATTGGTCCAAAAACTGAGGGCATGGAGTTGTCTAAAAAGTTGTCTCCTGCTCAGTTACATCCTCTATTAAAAGCAAAAAGGTGAGCAACTGATGACCCAACATTTGTGTCCTAAGCCTGACTGCATGTCTTCTTTGTCCTGAAGACAAAAGGCGCCAGCACCTCACACTCACATCTCCCTGAACTGAACATGTGACCTCAGCCACATGGTCCGATTACCCTTTAGTCTTTGCAGTAGACACAGCCTTTTTTGTATAAACCCCACCACCAACCCACCCAACACACTTGTTTATAGTGAGCACATTTTCCATTAGTTTGTATGTTTTCCTCTTCATTGCTTTCATAATAAATGTTTTACTTCAAAACATATGCTGTCCATTTATTAATGTTACATGGGTGTGCAAATTTCCAACCTCCACACTGTCAAGAACTCCCAAATCCTACAACCTTTGCTAACTGTTAATGTGGTGATGTTGGTTATAGTTACCAAGTTAATTATTATCAAGCTTTATATCAAAGTTTCATAATTGATAATTATTGGTATTTTATGTGAATGAAATATCTAGCTTTATAATCAATTATTGTAATTATTATGTATTATTAGTATTTACAAATTTATTGTGAAGGTATGCATCTTCAAGGTCCAACAGTGATGATGATTCATGCATCAGGCCAATGAGGTAATGGACGACCTGTTCATTCTGATAGATGAACCATGTGCTGGTAAGGGGTTTAATGCTTTTTGTGTCCCTCAATATTTTGTCATATGATTTCTGTGAACCCCACAGCTGAGCAAGTGGCTGTGTCTGATGTGAAATAAGCCCCGTTCTTGTGAGCATAAAAACTGAGGGTCTAGTTCACTCTGGGATCAATTGTCATGACAGATGTTTATATTTATGGCCCCATCTGTTTAGGTTTTATGTATCAATAAAAAAAAGGAAAAGGCAACTAAATGATTGGCTGACATACACGTGATTACAGCTGAGGAGTTGTTTCAGCACCATGGACAGCGCTTGGTGCTGTGATCGTACTGGAACAGAGGAGGAGGAGGAGGAGGATGACAGGCAGACAGCACATGTCACTCTCAGCCTGTTTGCTTTCCCTGCTTGTAAATACAACTTTTGGCCCTGATTCTATTTCCAAGCTGCTGCAGCGATAAATCCAGACAGAAGGGAAACGACAGTGGAGTGAAGGGACAGAGAGAGAAGGCTGCAAACATAAAACGCTGTCTCTATGCGCCTCCCACTGCAGATTTTTTTGGTCCGATTATTGTGAATTCTGTGAATAAATAATACTGTGTTTGTGGTCGCACTTCTGTTTAGTTTCAGAGGCCAGCACCTAGGAGTTGTTCATAGTGCTACAGGCGCTGTGGATTTTAATTTAATAAGTTCTGTGACTTTTTCCTCTCCACGGACCTGGCAGAACTGCACCCTGCCTGCGTTGCAGAACCTTCACTGTCACAAATGAAGAACTGCTTGTCAGGGTTGCAGTGAGCTTTATCAATTAGTTCCTCCTACTCTCTAAAACAAAACAAAAACTTGGACAACATATTAGTGTGAGTACTTAATTTTGTGCATTTCCCTTTGTAAATCTGCCCACTTGTCATGTAATGAGCGGGAAAGTGTGGGCTGGGGAAGAAAACCTGTAATAATGATGTATTAATGAGAGCGAGAGCAGCTGCTGACTGACACACTGTTTACCTTGTGTTTTCTCTAATGCACCAACACCCAGCTTACCCCCCTCCAACATACCCGCAGGCAGGACTTAGTTCACAGATGCACACTCGCACACACACGCATACAAACACACACACCGTGGCAGAGTGTCTGAATCAGTCGGAGTGAATGACAGGGACGGATAAACAAGCTTTTCTCTAAAACTCCTGAAGCCTCTCTTTAGGGTCAGGAACAGCAAGGGAGTAGAAGTTGGTAAGTAAGATTTACAAAGGCTTTTGAATAAGTTTAAGTAGCACCCCTAATTATTTTGATAGTAGAAATAAGCAGATATGTAAGCTCAGTAAACATATTAAATCTCTGCTGGCAGTCGATAAGAAAATCTTCTTTAGTAACTGCTTGCATATTTTCATCTCCTTTTACCTCCTCTTTCCGTCCTCTTCCAGTGTTTGGCCCAAGAGCTCCATTTTAATCTATTGCCCTAAGAAGAAGGACAATATTTTTAACTTAACAGAGTTGGACGGGGAGGAAAAAAACATCTCCTTTTATTGACGCCGCTGAGTTTCACTTGGACCCTGTAGCTATGATACACACACAAGCGCATAAAAGAAGACAGCAATTTGTCTCTCCGTGGACCCGCAGCCCCAGGAGATGAAGAGTGGATTCCCTCTCTGCTGTCGATTTTTTCCTCCCCTGCTTTCTTTATTTGTCTTCCAGGCCAAGACTCTTTCATTTCCTGTTGGCTCTCACACTTTATAGAACATGAGATGTTTTCTTTAGCCCTCGCAGATAATGTGAAGATGGTATCTGTGGTGGGCGGTTGGCCACCAGGCGGAAGTTGTGGAGCTCCTGGGTGCAAAAGTTGGGAGCTGTAGCCCTGCTTCCCGCTGTCAGGTAGGTTGACTCCAAAGTCACAAATATCCTCTGTCAGCTGCGTGAAGGTTCCCAGTGTTTTCTTGCAGGGTATATCATCTGCTGTGCATCTTCCACCAGGGTGGGAAGGCACAGAGGGGAAATCACTTCTTTTAATCAGAGTTATAAATCTGCTACAGCCTCCAGTTGCTATCTCGCTTCACATCGCACACCATACCTCTTCAGCAAGGCCTCGAAGACGTTAGATTAGAGAGGACGCATATCAGATGCACAGCAACCCCAGGACACCGATTTGATATGTTTCACCCAGGAACAGAATCCCACAGATCCAAGTGAAGCAGCTCGGAATCTGGATTCATTTCACACTTGCTGCGACCTCGATTTTCATCTTCAGTATTTTTCATTCAGACTCATCAGTAAGGCAATCTTTTCAGGATTTTTTTAACATTTGGATCCTCAAACTTGTATTTTATCCGACTAGATTGATAGCCAAAACAATCTAGAAACACTGGCTGTAGACTCTGCTCTACAAGAAAGAGAGATACTGCTGGCATTAAATTTGACCATTCAGAAGACAATTTGCTGAATTTCAATAGAATTTCCTCAACTACATTGACAGATCAGCATGCAAACATTAAATAGGAAAAATAATTTGTTTTCTAATTAGTTTCTCTTTAAATGTGCTGTAATTACAAAATGAATTGTAGCAATTTTTTGTTTACTCTATTTGGATCCACCCATTTCAGAAGAGAGGAATCATTAATCATGGATTTTCATATTTTCCCCTAATTAAATTTGTAATAACAAAGATAGAAATAACGGAAAGATACATTTCACTTGTTTAACTGTACTGCGCAACCATTCAGCAACACACACTCATTCATATAGAAAACCTCATTATGAGACTCCACTGAATTAAAGTTGCTGAGTTGAATCATTTCAGTGTGTGTAGACCACAGTCTGTTCCAGAATCAGACACACACCATGAACTCAGATTCTAGTGTGGTAAACAAATGAAACTGAGCATCATCCTCCCTCTCCGTTTTCCTTCCTCTTTAATGGTCTCTACTAAAATATAAACTCTACGCCGTTAAAATAGAATTGAATCTGCTACTAGTCCACAACAATGTTTGTTTTAAGTGGATATTACATCAAACATAGGATTCATTTTTGCCCCTTGTTTTTTTAATGAATTTAACCAAATAGTAATAGTTTTTTGCAACTTTGGCTGTGAAAATGAGCGCTGGAGCTCTTTTGATCTTAATAGCTCCCTTTACAATCATGCCTGTGCAGTCAGCTGAAATCGCTGCCATAGAGGTACGAGCTACAAAAATGTAATTTTTTTCTCCTCTCCTTGAGGCCCAATTAAGAGTTTGCTCGCAACCCTTAGAGTCCAGTCCACTGATACGGTACAAAAAACAAAATATTTATATGATTAATTACCTCTAAACTGCAGGAGAAACAACAACAAGCCCTGGACCAACCATCTAGAAATAACCTAATTGAGGATAGAGATTTTGAATAGCTTGATATGGTGCGCAATGCACCATTCTCTATGATGTTCTGCTGTCTCGCTATGAAATATTAATGCACATTGTGTTTTCTCCAGCTGAATGCTTTGTGCACTAACATTTGCATTAGAGCAGTTATTGCATTTCAGCTACTTCAAAAGCAAACTGTGATGACTTTATGTTGTTGGGGGAAGAAACAACACAATGTCTTTGTTGGACCACATTAAATACAGACACAACCTTTTTTTGCATCATCAGCATTCTGTTCTGTGTCCGCTTGTCTCTCACTTAAGCGACCGAGCAGGTTAATCACAACACAGGCTTTCTGCCTCACACATACACACAGAAACACACACGTTTCATTTATATCTCTAAGTGTGTGTGCGGCAGTTTAGAGAGGCTATCGAGCAGCCTGTCATAACAAGTGAGGATCACACACACAGCCCTGATGAAAGCAGTAATAAAGAATAGCCACTGGCTTTATCTTTCACGATGTCTGTGACATATGTTAGAGGATGATGCATTCTCTCTCTTTTCTCACACACATATTCACATGCACACAGACACGCGCACAAATAACAGACAACATATCAATACAGGAACAGCTTGCTGGCGCGCACCCCCCCCGCGACACCGCGGCATGTTGGGAAATGCTGTCCAGGGTATGTGTGTGTGTATGCGTGTGTTTTGAAATCTGCAGAGCACAAACAGATGTTCAAAATGCTGTTGGAAATCTCCTGCTGTTTCTCTAACCTCAAGACCCTCTTCCCCAACCCCCTTATCTCTCTCTCTATCTCTCTCTCACTCTCTCGCTCTCGCTCTCTCGTTCTCGCTCTCTCTCTCTATTTTGGTCTGTATCTTTCTATCTCTCCCTCTGTTGTTCTCCCTCTTTATTAACTTCTCTCCCTCTCTTTGACACAGTGAAAAAAAAGAAATCATTGCTTATCTCGCCACCAACCCCTCAAATCCCCCCTCTCCACACACGCACACACACGCACACACACGCACAGACATGCAAACACACACACACAAAACCACCCCCTCCCTCCTCCAACCCCGGGGGCTTGTTATGGTGTTGCGCACGCCAATGACAGATAACGACTGGGCTAATGAATTTCTAAACTAATCTATATTTGTACACAGTTCACAAGGGGCCAAGCAGGCATAAAGAGAGAGAAGGGGGAGAGAACGAGAGCAGGGGTGTGTGGGGAGAGGGTGAAGGGGAAGTCAGTCTACATTAAGGAAACTGAGAGGGAAGGCGAGGGGGGGGAATAAGCGGTCCGATTAACAGAGTCACGACAGAGGCTTGAGCTAAATATGAGCATCATCTTTGGGGTCTAAGCTGAGTGTGTTATCGGTACAGTCATTTAAAAACTGGCAATAAAGCCTGGCCAACCATCTCCTCAAGAGCTGCGGCCCAATCTACAGGAGCCTGGCGTGGCATGAGTCCAGCTAAGTGCTGTTACAGGAAGGCAATGGCATAAAAACGGTCTGGTTTCCCAAATGTTGTCCAAAAAATGTTGAGAAGGTTCCAAGAGAGAGGCCTGCTGGAATCCTCCTACGATGGGGACCTTAAACAACAGCTCAGGCCCTGGAACTGCTGATTGATTCTGAATTAACATTACCCTTCCAAAAATATTCACAGAGCCGAGGCCTAATTAATTTTACAGATCAGTTTTCTAAAACAGTGGCTTCAGTGACTCTATCTATCTTTTACTGCTGTAGCATCAGCAGCACTTTGGGGCATTATAATACATTAATCAATGTATACCTGTTAACATGATGAATCATACTCAAAATAACAGGAAGTAGTCGTGGTTCCATCCATAACCTGGATGCTCTGATCCAAAAAACAAATTGTGAGTCTTGGATTCTAAGGCAGAGCACCGGGGCAGATAAAATATTAAAAGGATTCTATGAGAAAACTTGCAGGAGCACTGGTAACAGAGTCGAGGAATCAGAGAGCAGGAGTAGGAGTCTTCCATTAGTAGAGAGCAGCTTGTCAGGTAGCACAGTCCTGGGGATAAAGCCAGGTAAGTTACATAGCAGAGACCTTTTCTCAGAGTCCAAACTTTGTGAACAGAGTAGGACAGGTGGCGGAGCCGAGGTGGCTGAGCCTGGTAGGTATTGGTTGTGAAGCAGGTGATTCTAGGCACAAGTAGACAGGCATTGGAACACAGACCGAGCAGGTAGAAAAGAAATGAAACTCCAGAGTGCAGAGACTAAGAAGTCGGCTGGAGTGTGTCGCCACTTATTTAGTACGACGATCTGGTGGAGTCTTGTGTATCGAACTAGTCGTCATACTGCCCCTGGCTTGTTGAGCTGATGAGGTGATTTGTCTCAGGAGCACAGGTGAATAAACGGGAGAACAGGACTCACACAAACAACACTGGACAAAACAAACAACAAGAAAGAGGAACATGCAGCAAGGAAACAAAAGGGAAACAGGAAAGGATGATGTGATCAAGGCAAACTTTATTTGTCAAGTTGCATCACGAAAAGATTGAGATCTTGTGTTTAGGGTTTTACCCAAATCTCAAGATATCTTGCTGTCTGCTGAAATTGCTGTGCAAGTGCTCCAACGCATTCTTTGTGATTGAGACAATTCCTGAAGCAAAGAATCACCAAGGGCCCCAAAATATAAAGGCTGGCCTGGATTTTCAAAACAAATGTATTCTGAATTCATGCCAACTTCTCTTACTGTAGGGGTGGGAGATTTGACCTAAAATTAATATCACTGTGTTTTACTTTATTTCATCTTTGGAATGAGCCTGTCCTGTCTGGTGATATTGTTTCATCTCTTACTTGTCATATATGGCATGGCAGCACTAAACCTTACCTGGAGTGACATATATGTGCTTTTAGGACGTGCTCCACTATCACTGGTTATCCATACGCTGGTTGTAACTCAGGAGTGGGTTGTATCGTCATAGTGACGTGTTTTTTAAGCAGTGGAACAGATGCTTGTGTTTCCAGCTCGTGTCATCACAACATGGCACCAAACCTCATAGTGTGTATATACCCTGCCAGATCTGGACAAACATTTAGAATTTTCTTTTAAATGTTGTGATATTAAGGTTCTTTCATGTTGGCTGTGCTAAGCACTACTTGACTTTTACGCTGCTCATGTCTGTAATCAGGGACAGGATAACACAGACTCCTTCCTTTCAGGTTCAGCTTGTTTTCTTTCAAGCTTGGATGGGTTCAGAGCGAAAAATGTAACCCTATTGCATAACACTGAAGTTTGCTCTGTGTGTGATGATTTAAACCCGAACCAATGGAGGCACCTCCTTTTTGAGCAGCCAAAGTTTCCTGCCCTGTGGCCACCTCTGTGTTCTTGTCTGGTTCTAACACTCAGCTTGTCTCTTTAAGTTTAAATGTCTATTTCTTTTGAGACCCAACCACGTTTTTATTCATCTGTTGGACTGCTCCCTTTTTACCATGAAGCTCGCATGAAGGCAGCGGCAGATATGGCAATAATCTTTTATCCATTTGGGATGAAGGTCTTGTATAATCTATGCGATGGTGCACCATCACATGACTATGACACAAATGAACCTCCCAACACTAACCTAATGTCTTCATGCTGGACGTACAGTGTGCCATTGTTGTGCGTTCTATACAGTCCCTTGCAGGCATCACCAAAGTTCGTTCAAAATTGGTACATGCTTTCAGTGCAATCCGCCACTTGGATGCACAACATTAGAGAGCTGATT
This sequence comes from Pseudopleuronectes americanus, assembly GCA_038501795.1. Lineage (NCBI taxonomy): Eukaryota > Metazoa > Chordata > Actinopteri > Pleuronectiformes > Pleuronectidae > Pseudopleuronectes > Pseudopleuronectes americanus. Next base: position 2,074,675 of record CM076723.1, read on the forward strand.
TATGTTTTGCATTAACTCGTTGGAATTCTAATTTCAAGTGGGTTTGATGGACAGAACTGCAGGCTCTGACGCACACCATCACTGAAGCGTATGATAGACCAACTGAGCTAAATCTACAGCTGTTATATTTGGAATTATAATGAGATCCGGAAGAGAATAAAATATCAAAGTTTAACATGTCTTCTTAAATGAACTCAGATTGGCAAAAGTTGTAAGAGCTTTTGTCTTCATGATTAAACTGACTCCATCTTACAGCCAGGGACAGTTTAGCTGATGGAGAAAGAGGAAGAGCATGAAAGGGTTGGAGAAAATCTTCCCCTACAAGTTCTTACCTTTGTTCTGGAGTTTATTGACTGTTGGTATTGTAAAGGGTTAATGGACTGTACTTATATACCACTTATATACAATGATTAGCCACTCAAAGTACAGGTTGCCATTACTCAATTATGCATGCATATGAATGCACATAAATCACCTAAAAATTAGTTTTATACACCATTCATTCATTGTCGAGGGTCAGGGCGCTATTGACGTTCACTTTCTTAATAAACTTGGGAATGGAGACCGGAAGACCCAGACAAGGTATTGAACTACCAACTCTTCTGTTCAGTGGACGAGCTTCTCTACCTACCTATAGCCACCTATATTGTACCCCTAGATATTTCTCAAATAATTTGCATGCTGTATTTTGAGTGGATAAATAAAATACCTCATAGCTCAGTATTATACAAATTACAATTTTGAGTCATTCAAAAATAATTTGAATCATCCACTGAAGACTATGAATGTTAATCCTAAAGATATTTTGGGGCCAAAGTGATTAACCAACAGACCCTACAATTCCTGGCCACACTGCTCGCATGGCTAAAAACACTTTTTAGTATTCAGTGGAACATTTGTATTTGATTCCACACTGCTGATTCATCCTATGCTATGATATTTGTTGTTATCATCATCTTAAATATATATATATATATATAACAGATCTATCAGCTTCTGGCTGACAAGCCTGGCATCTTTCTGGGCAACAGTTTCATGTCGTTTCACAGAAAAGTTATAGCGATTAAGAAATCTATCAAACCTCCCAACACCAGGAGCCAAGTCCTCCCTGCTGTCGCTCACAATATCAGAGATTTCTTTGGCCTCCATCCTGATCATCTTGCAGGAGAGATGTAATTTAAAGCTTCAGCTCACCACTCGCCTTGTTCCTCTCATCACCACGCAGTGTGGCCCTTTATTGTCTTTCTCAGACAAATATTTTTGCAACAATGGATTGTCTTTTTACAGCTTTTCCGGAGTTTTGATAAGCAAATTTGAATACTGACAGCTTGAAAACCATGTGGTAATTTATTCTGTGTCTCCATGATGCTTGAATATGAGACATCCAATTAAGGCCTACATTTATTTTTCAAAACACGAAGCCCCACCTGGCTAGTGAGAGAGGTGTGTATTTATACAGCATGTACACCAAATAGAATGTTGGTGTCCATGTGACGTGGTCACTGTCAGCTTGTGTAAGGTACTTTACTTTCCAAGGCGACTGAGGCTTGGAGGTGTGACGTGAGTGTCCAGGTCGTGCTGATGTTGATCAGGCAATCAGGGAGTGTCACTTGCTGTGGACTTACAGCATGGTTTGGCAAACTAACAGTGCAACTGAAAGAAGCAGGCCTGCCATTGTTCACAAAACGCCTGTGAGGGTAATAGGGAAGAAAGAATACGAGCCCATACGGAGCCTGTGTGAGCAGGCAGTCGTGAAAAAAGCCACAAAAATCATTGCACACTCATAACATCCCCTCCTCTCCGGCTGCGAACTTCTCATGGTGCCAAAGTGCAAATCAAACTGCTTGAAGCTATTGTTTGTCCCAGCCTCCATCAAGCTGCTGCACTCTAATGCTAAACCTTAATGCAGTAGAGCAATGAACAAGACACTGTATAAACAGGCACTTTAGCACTTAGCACTTTAATGATCAAGAATGTCTTTGTAGACCATTGTGTTGCCACTGTCTCATGTATAGTCAAACGTCTTTGTCATGTTTCTAAGATGGTTTTTTATAATGTTTTCTTTTATATGAAGCAACTGTCCAACGTTTTGTCTAATGCCTCTAATGATAAGTACTGTGAAACTGCACCCAAGACAAATCCCCCCTGGGGACAATAAAGTTTACCTCACCCTCACTTGGGAATCACATGGGCTGTCTGCTGCACTAAAACTGGCTATACTTCACTGGCTGCTGACTCTTACCACCTACTCATCACTTACCACAGCAACACCACTGCACATACTTACCTGCCTTGTTTATGCTCTTACATACGAATGCATATCTATAAAACTGTGTATATCTGCCCTAAAGTGTATTCATATTTATACTGCTGTCATCGCTTTACATATCTGAGCCGCAGTAGCATCCAGCTTACTCCCCTTACACTGCATGTTTTCACTTACACTTATTTCACTGAACCTATCCGTCACTGACCGACTTGCCTGCCTGCGTGCACCCTGCTCTCAGTGCACATGACCTGAGTCTTCACAAGCTGGAGAGACATACACCGTTGAAGCAGAGACGAAAGTCATTAGTTAGCGAGCGAGTCGGCTTCTAGCAGTTGTCAGGTAGTGCATGTTTATTTGATTTGGTACAGCCTGCCGTTGCTAGCTTTGTCAAGATTAACAACTCTAGCTTCGACCCCTTTTTCTGAAAACACTCCATTATGGGTTCAGGTTACTTGCATGGGTTGAGCCAGGCCCAATAGATAAAGGCCCAGCCCCCAGGTAGTTCACAGGTGCATTTCTCTTCTTTTCCTGAAGGAGAGATTTGAGTGTGTCCGGCTAAGGATAAATTAAATTGTTTAAAAGAACTTGATTTCAAAGATTCACTGGCTTTTTGGCCTCTTCTCTAAAAGAAAACCTAATCCATTCCTGTTCTCCACTCCTTCCAGGAACTGAAGTTGTGATTAGTTTAGTGGCCGCTGGTGCAGGCAGACTTTCGAAACAAACCAAATGCCAATCATCCAATTAAATGATTTGTCTTTTGTTGGCTTCCACAAATGGATACAGTCTTGTTCCAATCTTAAATCCTGTTATACCGCTTTTTCACTGTGGATAAGCCATGCTGTGAACTGCTGCGATGAGTCGCGCAGCGCTGGCTAAGTCCAACTAATATCTAAAGCACCACCCTTCAGGCAGAATGTACTAAGGCACAGTTTAGTTATTGAGGACAGAGAAGGATTCTGTGGTCACCTCTGAGCAGGACCACAGGACCACAGCTCTCCATGGTTATGCTCTGCTGTTATAAATCATGTTAGGCCAAACTTAAATTTTAGATTTTTCCTCCTAAAATCACTTTTTTTCCTCATATGTTTTTCTTTATCATCTGTTTGGAGAAAAAATGCCCTCCCTGATACCTATTTGGACAAAAACACCCAACAGAACAGACACTTGTGACAGATTCCCTGCTTGTGCCCCTGCAACCCGAGGCCCTGGCCCTTTTCACCCTGTTGCCGTGTTTAGAAATACTGTTTTCATACCCTTTCATGAGTGCTGCCCTTGCCCTTGTCCAAGGCAGCAGCCCCAGACCCCCGGTTGGTCCCCAGGCACTGGAGACTGGATTCCCACTCCCCACTTATATAAGGGTCAAATAATAAGGACAAGTTTCCTCTCGGGGATAAATAACCTAAACTTACCAAAGGCCCTGCTCTAGACTTCTCTGGCCCCGGTGTCCATTTGACTGTGGGGCCCTAAACATAGCTACCAGCAAGGGCATCATACAGAAGACTTATTTTCTTATGCCTTAAGACGGAGGTGCCCTTGTTTTTTCTTGATCATGATTTGCCCTGTCCCCTGAACGTGTTATTAATGAGCAAACAAACATGCCAGTCTTGTTTGTAAAGTTTTCATGCTTATACTTAATTAAAAAGTCCCCTCACAGTTTGAACACTTTTCTCATCAGAGAAAGACAAAAGATTTAGACAAAAAAAGCAGATGACACCTAATCGAAAACTTCCCTTCATCTACTGCCGCCCCGATTATGGAGTCCAAAGCCTTTGTCTCACTTCAACCAAGGTCTATTTCTGTGTGTGTGGGGGTTCAAACCATGATAGGTCCATGTTATTTGTTTTGGTTGAGCCAGACCGGGCCTAATAGCTCGAGTCCCAGCCACTATATAGGTGACATGTGTATTTCTATCCTAGTCCTGAAAGAGAGATTTGGGAGATTCAGGTTTAGGATGAATTAGGATTTTTAAATTGGATGACCTTGTTTTAATTTGTTTGTACAAAGCACCAGTAAAAAATGAAAAAAACACATATATATCTGTGGACAGACGTGCAGCTTTCGTTCGACAGCTGGTATGAATGGGCCTCTCTCAGGTGACATCAACGGGCCCTGGTCCTCTGAACCTCACTTGGCCGGGCCCCCAGCTGGCCAGGGCCACAGATGTTGTTTACTTGAAGAAAGGTGTGTGTCCACCAGGCAGCACTTTTTGATTTCAGCCAAAAGTGTTTGGCATATGCTCTGGTCGTGGCTGCAGGTACAACTAGGGTTGCAAAATTCCAGGAATATTCAAAGCTGGAAACTTTCCATGGGAATTATCGGGAATATACGGGAATATACGGGAATATACGGGAATTAACGGGAATTAACAGGAATAAACTGGAAATTATGTGGGTAATTTATACTAACTGTATTTACCTTGTCATATACAGACCCTGAGGAAGCTTTGGGCACTTGACTATATGCTTCTGGATCTTTGTGTCACACGTGGCATCTACTGCACTTCTGTCCGTCCTGGGAGAGGGATCCCTCACATGTGGCTCTCTCTGAGGTTTCTACTTATTTTTACCCTGTTAAAAGGGTTTTTAGTAGTTTCTCCTCACTCTTGCTGAGGGTTAAGGACATAGGATGCCACACCCTGTTAAAGCCCTATGAGATGAATGTAATTTGTGAATATGGGCTATACAAATACAATTTGATTGATTGATTGATTGATCTTAACATAGGTCTTTGCACAGTATTTGCAAATGTACAAAGCCTTTCCTTCTACATTGGCTGGGGTGAAATGTCTCCACACATGAGATAGTGCACGTAGCATTGCTCTGTAGAATAAGATGAGAAAAAATCTTGTAAAAAAACACTAAAGCAATTCCAGAGAAATAAATAGTTGGCCAATTGGAATCATCCTTAAAAATATTTTACAATTGATGGATAAATGAATAGAAATAGGCTAGATGGACAGATGAACAATCCTCAATCAGCATGCTAACATATTTTCCCCAGTAATATCATCGAAACTTACCTGACTAGTCCTGCACACTACAGCAGGCCTCAATAGCCCTGCTGTAGTGTGCAGGATGCTGGCAATTATCTGTGCATGTGATGGAGAAATGCACAGTGCAGGGTTGAAATTCAATGTGCAGCTTGTGCTGCATTCCATACGTCTTTAAAATAGAGTTTTGAATGATTTTTTTAGTGCTCAGCATTTAATTTGTGTATATATTTTTTTCAAAATTCCCCAAAATTCCCGAGCTGAATATTCCCATGGAAACTTTCCGGAAATTTTCCGGAAATTTACCGGAAATTTTCCACCCCTTTGCAACCCTAGGTACAACACACAACAAAACCCTTTTGAAATGCCGATCCTGTATCTCCTGTCGAGAGTTGAAATATTTGAAGCTTTTATTAAACTTGTTTGCTGAGTGCTAATACACTCAGCTTCAGACAAGTGGCTGTGTCTACATGAACAAAGGATTACATTCTTCAGTAACCTGCTTTTGACTCCACACATGAAAAACTCAAATAATACAGAACCTGCTTACAATGATGCCCAAAAGAAATTGGTTACTGTAGCATGAGAACTGATTCTTAAACTGCTGGTTTTCACCTTCTGTGTAACTTGCTGCAAGACGAAAACATTGTGATCGTGGACCATAGATCGTGATGGTGTTTCATGAATCAGCAATCGTGATGCAGGATCATGGACTGTGATTGTGGTGGCAGCTGATGGTGGATAGTGGTGGTGGATCTTGATAATGAATTGTAGATCGTGATGGCTGATCCTGATCGTAGTGGTTCAGATGTAAACAAAAGCATGACGGCAAGGAATATTCCTATTGGGACCATTTATTTCCCCCTAAAGACAGAAGGTAGATTTTAGTGTAGATGTGGTGTTTCTGCAAAGTTAAGTCCCTCTGTACCTTTAATAAGAAAAAAATGGCTTTATCAATGGTGCAAATAGATTCATAAAGTAAAAGTACAACAAATTGTTTCAAACCCCAAAGCTGTACCCTTTTTTATTTCATAAAAGAATCTTAATTAAATGGATATAAAATTCCATCCCAAAGAGAGCAGAGTCAACCATATGTGAATCCCACATAACGTTGTTTACTACATGACCTTCTAGTAAAACCAATGGCCTTTTAGGACAACATGAGACACTTCAGCTGAGAACTGAAGTCAATCAACCAGAGGCTCTGGAACAAACTGTCTGAGGAAATCACTATGACGGAGTCATAGATATCTTCACACACACTCATATCTGATAGTCTCTCCTGTTCTTATTTTACTTTTTAACTTATTTTGTCTTTTAATTCAATATGAATCCTTTTTCTAATAATTTATTTTCTCTTATATCCCTGAGCTAGTTTTACATTTTCTTTATTTTCCATTGATGCTTTACTTTTTGTTTTGCTGCCCTGTGTGAAGCACTTTGTACCTTACTACAAGGATCTGAAGAGTGCTCCATGGTTGATATCATTTAGAATTATTATGTCAAGCACACTGTTTTTCTCCAAATTTAATTGAATAATACATAAGAGTCAGAATGTTACAAAAGTGTGACATATTCCTTAATCACGATGAGCCCTGGGAATAAACTTACATTTTTACCACAGAGTTGTGGATCTCTAGAGTATTATATGCCCTGCTGACAGGTACACACTGTGTATTGGAAGAAGACATCCAGTGCAATACTATGGCTCTTTTATGTGTTTTTAATCATTTAGATGACTGTGGAGTCGCAAGGTGATAGAGACATCACTAAAACAGACCATAAACCTGAGCTTATATCTTCAGAGCACCACTTATTGGATGCACTGTGCAGTCTCAGCTCCTCCTGCCATCCTGCTGTTCTTGTGTTGTCCAAACACCTGCAAGGCCAACTTGTCATGTACCTTAATAAGTCTTGATGTGAACGTGAGGCTGCCAGCTAACAGTGTGAGATGGGGAGCGAGGCTGGATGTTCTATGAAAAGTCTTTATTGGATTTTAAACAGATTCATTAAGTGGACGAGTCTGCCCTTTGCGTGTGCTGTGCCATTCTTGGGAAGGGGGAGCTAAAAAAATGTAATTAATCTGTCAGGTTTCAGATGGCACATTAGCATAACCGTAGCACTCAGCTAAGTGATCCTGGCATTAATGTGTTGGGCCCGCTTTGCATAAATGTGAATTACGGGTGGGGTTCTGCTAAAATTGTCAGCAGGGATCAGGGCAGAGTGGGATTATTAGGGCTGCTGGGAGAGAACGGACTGGTGTGTTGGGAGAGCAGATCCGGTCAGTCTTCACTGAGGGTTAACACTAGGGCCAGCCTAGCAGGCGAGGGATTATATCTGTTGAACATTGTAGTGCCCATGACAGGGCTGGCAGCATTTTGCACATATCAGCATACATATACCTCTCGCCTCACTCTATCTCTCGTTGTGTTTTTATTGTTGTTGCACATTTGTATTCCAGCATGAATACATAATCTGTGTAATATCACGTGACACCCATATTTGATTGTTGAACATCTTAGTGATATTGATGACTGTTATGGAGGATTTCTGGTAGATGATGAAAGGAGAACTCAGGCGGCAGCTTATTTCTTTTGCAGAAAGTTTTAATGTAGACTTGATGCAACAAGGAGACCAGAAGGTGGAACAATATACAATCGTAAAAATCACATTGTTTCCTTACGTCTTGCCACTGGTGAGATACGCAAACAAGTTGAAGTTGATGTCTCTCTGTGTGGAGCATCTGAGTTTGATATGAAAGTCCCTCAACGTAGACACTACAATGTGCTGATGGTTGGCCCTTTATCTATAAGATGACTTTTGGTACTGCTTAAAGAGAGAAGGGAGTATCTGTGGAATAGCCAGACACTATTTTCCTTTACAGATACAATACAATATTACATTATATATAATATATAGTGACATATACAGTAATGTGTCAGGAGGGATGGTCAAACATTTCTCAACAAGGACCGTTACAGTTCAACTCAAAGTGGGCGTAGATATAGTTTTTTTTGTTAAAATATGGATATGTAAACATTTTCTCCTGTCGAACTATGCTACTACATTAACTACACTGAGAATCCAAATGTACAAACAATTTGAACCTTATTAGGACAGAGCCCAAACATGGTAAAAGTCCAACCTAAAGTACAAACCAATTTGTTAACAGGGGTTTCCACGTACTCCTGTATACTGTATGGGTCTCTGTTGGCAAAATGAACTATTAAACTCATAATTACTTTTTTTTATTGTTATCAAGATTGAGATTAAGTTTAGACGAAAATTATCTCTCTTTTACCTCGAAGGGCTGCAAAAAAGCAAACACATTGATTATTTGACTTTTATAATTGTGCAGTATTTCCCACCCCACCACTGCTACAGCTATCTCTCCTTTACCGTGCTCTCCTCCCTTCACATTCAAACGTGAATACTGAACCTCAGCCAGCCTTCCTCTTGTTTGTCTCAGGAAGGTTGGAGAGAGAGCGATACTGAGGGGGAGAGGAAGAGAAAAGGGAAGGAAGGAGTGAAGTGGATGGATGAGAGAGGAGGTGAGTGGGGAGAGAAAATGGTTTGGTTAGATGAGAGAGAGAGAGTGGGAGGGAGAGAGAGATTAGTTATTTCACTCTAATGGCGAAGGAGAGGGACTTCATTAGCCTGGCCTTGACTGATGTGCTTATCAGATGCAGCAGTTGATGCATGATAAAAAGGAGAGGGGCGCAAGGGAGGAATATGGAGGAGGAGGGAACTGAGAGAAAGCGAATGAGAGAGGGAGCAAGACGAAGAAAGATGAAGGCACGAGACATGAGAAAGGTGGGTGGGACGGGGACAAGAGGAGGGAGAAACGAGATGGAGCGCACAGGGAATGACAGAGTGAGGGAAGGAATGAAATAGAACGGGTGACAGTGAAGGAGACGTTGGGAAGAAAGGCTTGGTTGATTGTGCGTAGAAGTTCACTGTAAACCCCCATGTCAATGAGCACACTGTCACAAACTACAACCACCGTTAACACGGTTCAGGGGAAAGACATAAGTCGAGGTAAAGAAAAAAAGGAAGCAGCCATGATGTGGATCCAAGCCGGGAGCTGCTGATAGAATCAGTCAGAAATCTGACACTCACTTGTACACAGTGGAATTTTATAATTCACTTTTTGAACTTGAGCTGATAGTAGCTTAGTTCAGCAAACCCACTGGAACTGGTGCAAAACGCTGCTGGCCGAATTTCAAAATTCATGGAGAAGTATGAACACGACTCCTGTGTTAGCCCACCTACACCGGCTGCCCGTTTTATTCTGCATTGATTTTAAGTCTTTATTGAACACTTCTAAAGCGTTAAATGGCCTTGCTCTAAATGACATAAGTGATCTATTGACTCCTCATGTGCCCAGGCACTCTCTGAGATCAGTGGATGCAGGTCTGCTGGCTGTTCACAGATACTGGCCTGAGACTAAAGGCGAGCAGACCTTTGCTGTTCGAGTCCGGAGACACTGCAACACATACCTATTGAAATCAGACAGGCAACAGCATTAGCATCATTTAAATCTGTTCTTCAAACTGTCCTTTATCACAAAGCAGTTATGAATATTGAATCCTTTGCTGGATTTTATCTTCCCACTCCTTGACATTTGGCTATTTTAACTTTATTCGCCTCCCAGTGTTTTATGTTGCTGATCCTTGTGATATTTGTATTGTGGCTTTCATTGCTGTTTGTTTCTTCTTCTCTGTAAAGTAATTATTAACCTTGTTAAGGAAAGAGCTATACAAATAAAGTGTTATTAGTATTATTATCAGGTCAAGATCAGTTTAGTGCTATCCTGTTTTTTTGTCAGTCAAGGGTAACTTATTTTATAATTTTTCCAACCAAAAATGATGCAAATGAAATAATAGTTAATATGATCATGCTAAAAAGATTAGAGTGTGATTAATTATTAAAACAAAATGAATGCACTTTTCAGATGATAAATGTCACCATTTATTCCATTAATGCCCATTCATTCCTATGCATTTCTATGTTTTCTATGTTTTTTCTATCTTAGTAAGGACACTCATTGCCATAATAAGAATAAGCCTATAAGGTTTCCTATAAATATGTATCGGTCAAGTGGAAGGAATGAGTAAGGAATGAATATATCAGAAATATAACAGTGTGTAATCTGTAAGCAACAGGATCTTATCCAAAAAGGAAGATGCAGGGGAACAAGAACATAACTAAAGGTGGATAGTTCAAGTTAACAGCCTGTTGATTCAGATGATTAGGTTTAGCTGATAAATATATCTGTGGATCAGTTGCATAAATGTCTACTAGTCAAATAAGAAACGGGAATGATCCATGCTATCAGAGTCAAATCAAGTTGCTCTTCTATGTCTGAATACACAATAATGTTCTTGGCCACTCTCAGTAAGGGGGTCACAGTGCTATGCATGTGAGTAGAAGGATCAATTCATTGGTGGTTTGGCTCTGAACATATTAAATGCACTTTACCTTTTGTTTGCCTGTACAGATTTATGTCAGCTATTGAAAAGGTGAATTTAGAAACTGTGAATTGTATGTAGAAATGTGGCATTAACTGTGTTCACTTCCCACTGTGTCACATGTTTTATGGCAAATTGATGAATGGTAACATTTATAGAAATTACATTTTCATTGTACTCTGAACAGCCTTTATTCACACAAAGCACTGTGGTGAAATCAACAGGGCTGCAGCTACTTGTCAGCCTACTGGAGCGTATAGCACTTAGAGAAGTTTACTCTTGCAGCCACTTAGCCAACTCTGTAGATAAGGCCACAGTGTTATCACAGGCTCAAACCTCTGCTTTAAATTAAGCTAGTGGCCATAAACAATATGCAAATCAGATCTGACCCAGTGCCAGCCAGCCACTCTGGTTCTGTGAGCATATTCATAGTCTGCTTCAAGGCGACGTGCATTACGATTATGAGTTCAAATCACTCTGCGCCGCTCCCCTGCCCCACCCAGCCCCGCCACAATTCATTTCTATGGACACCCACAGTCCGGCTGTGATTCATGTTTATATCCCTTTCAGATATTGCAGCTCCTTAGCTGGATGATAAAGAAAGAAAGTAAAGGTTGGTCTTAAATTAAATGTGATTAATGCTCAAAGTAAATGGCTTTGTCAAAGATAGCCCAGCTTGTTTTGTTTAGTGAAATATTAAATTATTAAAATATGTGTCTAGCACTTAATATCCATTCCAAACTACAAACACACACGTGCTGTCGCAATTGTTTCCGAATCACACTCAACTCTATTTTAATAAGTTACATTTGCTTCCATAAAATATAAACTGTAACATCAGTGAAAAAGTTGAAAATAGTTGTTATTCTCATAGCAGGGACATAATTATCATAAGCTCCTTTAAATTTCAATTATCTTTTACAGGTGTATCACTTCTGCAGCCAGCTGGGGACGATCCAGATGTTTAGGCTTAATTTTCAGCAGCTGTAATGTTGTCAATTGTTATATAAAGTCTATCATATATCCTCACAGTGGGGGACAACTCTATCATCTGATGTGATCGTGTATTATTTACATGTTTCTGCAAACTCGGAAATGTATCCATGTTTATCGGTTTTCATCTGTACACAAAAATACTCCTCACTGAGCTGGAAACACTTACTCCTCTCTGAAGTACTGTTATTCACAGATTATTCACGGTTGCTTCTACTTTGGAGGTCTTTGATTCCTGTTATGTTATTGTCATTGCAAACCATTCTCACACTAAAAGCTGTCCTGCACCTAAAATGGATTAGGCCTCCATTTGAACCATTTGCAGAGGATAATTATTGTTATTTAACAGTGCTGTGGCAAAAAGTAGCAGTTGGAATTTATCACTAACTTTAAAATAAAATCTTTTTTGAAAACATGAACTCACTCTAGATCCTCATAGTAGCGTATTGCTGGAGCTTATACAAGCATCTCATCAGCAATCCAAGTCATGACGTTGGTGCATTAATTATTACACAGTTTATGCACTTGTGAGTGCTGGTCAAAACTTAAATGTGCTTCTTATATCGGCTTTCATTTGTGAATCTACAGTATATTCTGCTTCTAATAGCACCACTCACCCCTTGAGGGTTGCATTTGACCTCTTTGTTTTGGGGTTTTTCAAGAACATTCCTCTGCCCATCATATTATCCAGCAACACATATGAACACAAACACATGTATCTACAGACATTTACTTACTCCACATGATTATATTTCTGTCCTCCAAGACTCTTCTCTTCACAAGTAGCACGGTCCACAGAAAGGCGTTCACTGATGATCTTGTCCTAGAGCGAGCTACAATCTCCACAGTCACACAGGACAATAAGAAGGATGGCAGTGGGCTTCAGAAAAGCAGCATGTGGGGAATTGGCCAAGAGCTGCTTACAAGAGGGTGTGTTAGCTGAAAGATGGCTTGAGGACGGTGGAGTGGCAGTTGGTGCTGGTGTGTGTGTGTGTGTGTGTGCTTGTGCAGTAATAGTGGAGGGCGGGTTGGTTTGAGTGTTGCAATTAGAGTAAGGGCCTCAAGAGTGTGGTCACTAACAATGTCTGCCGTGTGGACCCGAATAAGGAACAGAAAGAGGGAGATAATTAGATGGAGCTGATTTGCTTGGGTAAAGACGGCAGCTTGAAGACTATCACAGGGCTAGACTGATGAGGCAGGTATTGATCTTTCAGTAACCTCTTTAACTCACATTATCTTGCAACATTTTCCAGCAAGTTGCTTTAAGTACAAAAACAAAAAAAGGAAAAAGTTTTTTCCGTAATAACGATACACTTTGTTAGGATTGAGGAACATACTAGGAACACTTGTACAAATGGTAATTAATGCAAATGATCAGCCAATCATGGAGCAACAGTGTGGTGTATAAAATCCTACAGGTACAGATTGGGGAGTTATGATCTCAGTGACTTTCAATGTGCCATGACTATGTTGATGAGGGAGGTGTGGGTAGGAAAGCAATTCAGAATGAACTACACATCCAACCTTGAGCTGGATGGTTTATAACGATAGAGACCATGTAAGGTTCCACTCCTGTCAGCCAAGAACAGAAATCTAAGGCTTCAATGGACCCAGACTCAGCGCCACTGCACAGTTAAAGACTTAAAAACATAGGCTTGTCTGAAGAATCTGGATTTTTCCTGAAGCTGCAGATGGTAGATTCAGAATCTGGAGTAAACAACATGAATCCATCGACAGAGGCCACACATACGCCATTTCCATCGTTTGTGTTGCTCTGTGTAAGTGATTCAAAATTCTGGACTTTTTTCATAACACATTTGTAATCCGTTAAAACAGGTTATCAATTAGTGCCAGCTTCAGGTCAAATTAATTTGTGCAATTCTGTCATAACAATGAATACCTGCAATGTTGAAAAAAAACAGCTGCATAGTTTGCATTCTTACTGGCTACACTGAGAATGTGGACAACTAAACATGTAAACACAACCATTGTTGTTAGAAATGTGTTTTATAGAGTAGCATGTTTTCGCATATAGTTGTCATTTGCTGTTCCTCAGTACAACTTCACAGGGCTGCTAGTGTGGCACAAAGGGACATGAGAAACAGTTGCATCCTGGTGTTCTCAAAGCAATGGGCATAGTTTAAAGGCCGCCTCTTTACAGTCAGAGCAGTACAGGTCATTGCAATTTACATAGGCCAATGCAAAACTCTTTTTGCCTGATTGCCCAATTCCTGTCATAACTCTGGTATCCAGGTCTTGATTTTGTTTGAGGTTGTTTGAGGGCCCACAGCCTCAGTCTTTAAAAAGACAACCTTGCTACAGCCGCAGGTGAATCTATAGAAAAATATGTTTTTACAAAAGACAGACAATACAAAATGCACATGGCTCCCAAGCTATCTTATATGTTTTAAATGTGAATTGTGTATGTTGAGCCCTGTCGAATAACAATTTGTCACTGATGGGACAGACAATAAAGATTATCCATCCAACTCTCTTGCAATGAGCCTAACACACGCAACTGACATTAATCTCAGGCTCTCATGTCACACTTGCCTTTTTACTCACAGCAACTTAGTCTTGCCTTCCTCCAGTGTACATTTGTGACTTTTAAAGGAAGGCTAGCAATCTATTTTCTTAAGCCTTTGTTTTCGTTTTATCTCTTGAAATCCTCATTTTATCCCGATAGCAATGAATAAATTAAACACTCTGACAACAAAACGAAAAACCATTTGTCATCCTTGGAAGCCATAGAGCTGTAAAAAGCTCATCCAATCATGTTTTTTATTTTGGATGAAATGACTGGATGTCTTACCAGTAAATCTTTTTGCCTTTCAGCATGCACTCGTGCTCGTGAACGTGCTCATGGCTGACCGGAGTCTTCTACAGTCCTTGACAGAAACTCATCTTATAGCTCAAAGTAGCTTATGTTTGCTCTTTGTGTTCATTGTGATTCTGTGTGGTCCTTTCTCAGCAGTGAATTGCGGCCTGAATTTATCCTCACGAGTGGCTCCCTCCAGAAGTCAGGCTTTGCGTGAAGCTCCCTTATGTTTTCTGGAGGCATGGGTTTGATGGGCGATCTGAAAGAGATTGCCTGGATCTTTTTTCCCAGTGTCGTTTCAAAATCCACTGGTTTCTCCAGCATCACTGACAATACTCTGGTAGAAGAAACAGCACTACTGTGGGAAACAATAAAAAGCTTTACTGACTTGATTTATAGTTTAAAAAAAATGGTGAGAAAAAGCAGATAACAAGCTATGTAGTATAAGACGATGGACGGGTGTAGCTGTAATTGTAATTCCAGTGGCAGCTGTTAAATTCTTCCCCATGATTTAGATTAGTAAAATGGATTCACCATCAAGGGAAAAGAAAATAATCAACAGTTTGTGAGATTAACTGATTTCCAGCATTTACTTTGTTGTTAAGAGATCTCTAAGTGGATTCCTTTTAGTCCCGTTTATGACCTTACGGCAAACTGACTCATCTCTGTAGATGCTGTCAATGCCTTTCTTACAGTAGCTTTTATTGCATTGTATTGTGAGTTGGTTATTTTTCTTTTGGAAAGAACTCCGCAATCGGTGTATAAGGGTTTTGCAGAAAGAGGCCCTTTTTATTTGATTCTAAGAATACTGTCAAACCTGACATTTACTGTTGAAGTATTTGATTGGTTAAAGATTTTTCTTCCGGCAGTGTGAGTCCAAAAATATCAGATGTCAGCTATGAAAGACCCACAACTGTCAAATCGTACCCAGTATGACACATACTTGAATGCACATACCAAAAGACACACAAGACACCCTTTCATCGCCTGCAGCCATTCGTAACAGGATCAACGGTACAAACTTTGATGTCGCTATTGTTTGCCTGTTGTCTGGCAGCAGAGCAGAAAAGCGAAAGCTGTGGCTGTTTTGAGGTCTGCTGCCAGAGCTGTCTTTCCCTCCAAGGACACGACCAGAACTTGTGCCTGCAGGCGTCCACCCAGAGTTCATATAGATTATTCATGAGAGGGAAAAAAAAGGAAAATGAGGGAGGTGAGGACAGTGGTGATCTGGCAACCCCAGATGTCATCAACCCAAATATCACTGGCACTGACCTATTTCTTTTGACAGGTCTGACTCACTGCAGATGTTTTTTCTTCAAATTTGCAGGTCAGTGACCTTTATTAGACTTTGTGGATCCCAAAATACTGTGCAGAACAAACTGTTATGTGCATCAGATTTTCTTGTAAAGTTCTAATTTGTTGAAAAAAAGGGGATTTCAAAATCATTAAAACTATATAGCATTTGGCAAGTGGAGTTAACCCAGCACAACATCTAAAATCAGAGAGGGATAGTGAATCTGGGCATGGTCACTGGTTTATAGGGCTTCAGGCCAGGTAAGAGGGAAAACGACTACATAAAAGCATCCAGTTGGGTGTTCTTGAAAAACCTGCAGTCTTTCTTTTTAGTGTCACCCAGACAAGACTCAATTTAACTGACTTCCGCTTTTCATCAGGAAAAGCAGTAAAAAATATTTTGATAAATGTAATTCTAACTTTTAATAATGTTGAAATAATATAATTGAAAGAAACAAAATGTCGATGCACTGTGTTAGGAAGGATTTGGTGTTGTGCTCAAAAATGTGCTCAGTTTATTGAAAAAGGATGTTAATTGTCAAACAGGCAGAACAACCCTATTTATTAATGAACTCCATTTCTCCTGTTTAAAGGTTTTACGAGGTGACGTAGCCTTGCAGATAAATCCATGAGCTGCGAGCCATGGCCAAGCAGCTACCGTAACTCCTGGGTAAGTGCCGCTTTTGCTTGTTTGTACACGGCTGCATAATTCTATAGGTGACTGCAGCCTGTGTTCACAGTCCAGGGTAATTGATATTTTCTGGACAGCTAGAGTTTGTTGGCAGGCATGGACTGAAAAGGGCACATGTGAAAGAAAATTATAGTAGGGATTGAGTCCTGTAATTAGACAAATTAGTTGCGGTTGTTATATCACCAGAAATGGTTTTGCATGTTGGATTTTATTGGACATACATACAGTTTCTGACTTATTCAACACTAAATCATGTTCTGCATTAACATTCACACATATTAATATGTGGGATGCCATTTTAGTTTCTTCTTCTCTAGCTTACATTAATAATAATAGTGTTTGTCTAATAAGAAGCATCTGACCCAGTGCCAAGAGACACGGCGGAGACCCCCGCATCTCCAAGGGGGTCTCCGCCATGAGGGTCCCTGCCGTGTCTCCGTTAAGCCCCGGCCCCCGGTAAGCCAACAGACTTTTTCCAATACTTTCCGCGACATTGCCTTCAAATATGAATTCTTTCCATTTCGCGCTAGTGTCTTCTGATGCTGGGACGTTATGTACAGATCTGTGCAGCCGACCACAGCGCATCTTGAGTGCCTCATTTGCTTCAAGCTGCTAGCTAGATATTCCAGGTGTATCCGAGGTTTGCAAAAACTAAGTGAAGTGCTTTGGCAAATATAGTATCTATAATGATTGTTGGCGAGGCCATGTAAGAGAGGCTACCATTCATTGTGACGAGAGACTGATACGAAAGCTCATTTGCAGTCACTCAAGCATGACGTTTCTGACTTAGAGAAACCATAATAAATCGCAGGAGTTGTTTTTTTCCAGAGTTTTTGGGACGGTGGTCATGGCAGATACCAAAATTAACGCGTAGAAGCACTACAAAATAAGAATTTTCATAATATGTCCCCTTTAAGTAAAAAGTTTAGCTGTCAGTGGATATTCTTGAAAATCTCATCTGGAAAAACAAGCCCAAGTACTGTGAAACGATCTGAAGTCTAATGACTTGGAATACACTCAACTCACGGGGAGCCGGGAAGATGAAAAAGCGAGGGTGCATTCATTTAAGTGAGGATGCAATGCACTCTAATGCACCCTCATGGAACTGAGCCCACAGAGACTGCCACCCAGTGAGTGACTGTGGACCCAGAGCCAGTCGCTGGGTGTTTCTTTTCTAAAGGACAACTCTTTTCAGTCGATCCAAGGTAAGCTCACTGCAGGGTTAGAGTTAGTCGTCGATTTCTGTCCCTGAGCACTTATCTCCTTTATTACAGAGGAGGTGACAGTCACAATGATAAACTGCATTTATGATCATAAATACAAATCTTTTATAGTACAACTGTGGCAGAGTCTTGAACAGGGCAATTTTCCCAAACTCACACCCGCAAGCACATGTAAAGCCGCTTTTCACAATCACTTCCAAGTCAAATCCGGAACTCCCTGGACCTGTGAATATATGACCTGACCCCACCCCTAACCCTTGATTGAGAACACATGCTACATACACACTTACTCACATCAACCGGGTTATGGACAGGAAAAGCCAAAAATCGACCCACCTCTTTATAGACTGCAAATTAAACGTTGTGTTATGTGGATGTTTTTATTAAATACCAACATCCACATTAGAGGACGTGAATGGGAAGTTGGTTAGGGTTTGAGGTTGTACTAAGGGTTAACATAATTAATACAATCCACCAGATGATACAACAGGGGTCAAGTTGCATTACCATAAAGAGCAATTTATTCTATAAGGAAATCGAGTATTTTTCAGTGATTTATATGACAAACTGACTTAACTGTTAATGTGAAAATGAAATCAATATGCTGCTCTGACACAGGATCGAGGAGGAAAGCCTGTGAGAGGTATTAGGGAGATTTAATGAATGTAAACCTTTTGTGACCTGTTGTTACATCATCAATGCGATAGTAGGCTTTTAACTTTTATTATAATATATATATAAAATAGCATAACGATAATACAAATAGTGAGATATAGTGATCATAAATACAGTGATTAACAGTTTATAATGATCAAAAAGCTTGTGACAGAATCGTTCCCATTTAGTTATAGTGTCGATATCTGCTTAAAATGTTAATTTTGGATATTTTAATACAGAACAGCCTGTCAGCAGCAGGGGGACTTGTTCTTTAAGCCATCAAACAAGGTCACCAAGTATAATGGTGATCTATTTTTTCTGTCGTTTTTTTCTGTTTGAAGAATTGGTCTCCAGTTCCTTAAATTGTATTTGATTTGTCTGCATCGCTCTTTAGCCCTGCAAATCCAAAAGTGTTTTGTAGACTCACACTTCAGTCACCCCTCCAACTGGATAGGGGTGAGTGGATCATTTTTTATTTTTTATTTTATTTGGGGTGACCTTTCCCTTTAAGATAGATGTTGTTTTTAACGAGGTGTCTCATCAAGTTAAATGTGCTTTGGAAAGTGAAACCACACTTGGGACCTTAGCAGAAACAGTAGCTATGCCATTACACTAGCACACAAATAGAGTTAGTGCTTGAAGTAATGTGGTCAGTGGGCAGACCAACAGGGAGGCCGAGGCAGATCCACAACATGGAACATGGAAGACTTTGCTGGGTGTTGTTGCCACTGTCCATGATTTGTGAAGACCCCATCCTGTTCACCTCTGAGCTGTAAGTAGAAGTCAAAGCCTCACCGAATGGAACTTTTACTGCAGCTGTTGAACATTAAGTGCCATTTGGGATTTACATCCATGGAACAGCCCATAATGGCTTCCACTGTTTTTTGTTGTGAGGGACAACGCATAAGTCACAGTGATGACACTATACTTCATTATGCCCCTTTCATGAGACCATCGTGGCTCCAATCATTTGGTGGAGATAAAAAGTGCTGTAGAACATACAGCCGGATTTACAGCACCATTATGTCAGGAGCACTGACGAATATCTATAAAACCACACACAGCCTTGCTATTTCTAACAACTCACACTTTTCTTCACCGGCTAAAGTTCCATTCATGCCTGTTTCCTCTCATTCAACTTTCCCCAAGAATCAAACTCTGTGTCTCACCTTTTGTTTGGCGTTCTCACTGTTCACTTTGACCAGCCCCTTGTTTTTTTTTCTTCTGCTTTCTCCTTGCCTTCCCCTTAAACTATGTTGATCAATGAGAATGAGCCATAAATCTAAATGGAAATGCAGCCATTGCCTTTTGGTCTGTAAATGGATGTATTTCCCTAGGTCTCTAAAAGCAAAGCCAGGTGAATTATAGGATCCACAAGGCTGTGTTGCTGCGAGGGAGCTGCCTTGCATACTGAGCAGCCAGATAAAATGCCACAGCTACTGGACATATGGCATTGCTTGCATTGGTAAGTGGACACTCACACAAAGTGAGAGGCAGATACGACAGTCTCATAATAAACATCTGGTGTCGTCGGTCGCCTAAATTTAGAAGCTGTAAATACAACACATAAGACAGTTAAAATTTGATAAACAACAATTCTTCTTTTTAAATTAGATTTTTATTAGATTTTCGAACTGCACCAGCATGATTTGAAACCATAAAGCAGCTGTGCTGACATTCCCTGGGGCTTCCGATGACGTGACGAGAACAAATCTGTCCCCTCCACCCCACTGCCCTGCCATCATGAGCTGCAAAGGTCAGATGATTAGGAAGGACGGCGTGCATACATGTGCATTCACTTCATCATTTTTTGCCCAGCATCAAAGCAGACTACCACCCTCTGGTTTGAGTTTGAACAATGAAAACGTTGCTGTCCCTCCTAACCACATGCTTCCTTAATGAAAAACGGCAATAAATGAAAGGGGAGGAAAACACAACTTACATCTATCAGTCACAAACTATTTGTAAATATGCTCAGGGTTCTCCTCAGGTTATTGGATATATTTGACATGGTATCAAAACTGGAGTTTCAGCTTCGCATAGTTTATAAACAGTATGTGACAATTTTATATTAGTTCCAGTTTTAATAAACAGTTTAAATCATAGAATACAAATGTGGGATTTAATAGAAAAATAAATCATGGACAATTTTTGTTGAACTAAACAAATCTACTTTTTAAATTATTCACAAGCCAAATACAAAAAAAAATGTCAACGATGGCAATCAACAATTTATCAAACCACCACTGTTGCAGAAGGTCCCAAACATGTGTTTCTTTGTTTAAGTTTGGAGAATATGATTGAAATTGTATCATTCCAATGGGTTCTTTGTTGTACTGGCCAGAGACAAATTGTCACAAACAGTGACTGTGTAAAAAGATGGATGGTGGAGCCAAAAATTGTCAGGTGTCATCGTTTGGAGGTATATTTTGTGTAGTAGGAAGTGGGAAGTGGAGCAGCAGCAACAAGGTATGGTCCCCAATACCTGCCCAGCTAATCTTATTGTCAAGAGATGCAAAACAGTCAGGAGTGTGGGGCTACTACAGGGTCAAATGTGGACACTGGTGGCTCTTCACATTGGCCCTCCGATACAAGGGCCATTTCAGTTTTTTATCAAATCCTATGTAGGCCATTCTTAATCACTGAAAACATAAATCAAATCAAATCAAATTTTATTGTCACATGCATCTACGCAGTAGACGACTTTACAAAATAGAAAAAAATAACATACTATGTACCATAACATATAATCTACACGTATCTCTCTAAGGCGATGGCTGGAGCTGCTTCTCCTTGACAAGGTGTCAGATGGTGTTGGTGGTGATGCTACCCTGAGCTGGATTAAGCCAAAACAACTTGCTAAAACACACCCTTACCTTTGTTAGAGCCATGCATGGTTTTGAAAGTTTTGGACAATAACTTATTGCAGCATCCATCAGTAATCTGCTCTGCTTCTTTAAGACAAACAGATATGTTGTTTACCTAGTTCCAGCAGCTCAGCAACACCGACGCTCCTTTACATATTAAGCTTCTGAATACGCTTTGAGTTTCATAGCCGGTAGCTTCCTCCCGGCACAACTTGCTCGCATCACATTGTCAGAATAGGGCCTTGTGATAGTGTCTGCATCCTCTAATTATTGTCATATTTACAATAATATAAATAGTTAGTGCAACCCACCATTGACTTCATTAGCAGTGACATAACAGGGTTTGAATTAACAGCCAATTTACAGAAAACTTAATGGCTTTTTTCACTTAAGCTTTTGATTAGATATCTGAAATAAGTCCCTTTGAAAACTCAATTCAATTATATTTTTATAGTGCCCCATCACAACTTACAGTAATGTACCGCAAGGCACTTTGAAGATTGGACAGATGGATATTATCCTTTCCTGCTTGGCAACACTAATCCACTACATGTTGTTTTGGAAAACATGCTTCAGATTACCAGATGTTTCCAGATGTTGCCCACTGCAGCCAGCAGATTTAAGTAAACATCCACCCGTCTGATAGCAGAAGCAATGCTGGTAGGATGCCAGTAGAGAACACCTTGTGCAGACTTCTTATGAATGTTATCCGTAAGAAGAACAGAGGAATTCTGGTATTCTGACTGCCTTATGGAGACATCCTAGTTGTGCCTGCCAGTAATTCTCTATAAACTGATAAAAAGGGGTTGTTTATATTTATTTAGTAAAAAGGAAATCGCACACAAAATGTCCACATCTTCACTTGAGGGAGACACCACATGACATATTACGGAGCAGTGAGAAGATAAGGATGGATGAAAAAGTAAAGATATTGAGGGAAGGTTGGCTGGCTACTGAGGAGGAGGAATAAGCAGGATTTAAATAGAGGCCTCAGTGAAAGTGTTTCATTTCTTTTAATATAACTGTTCCACTGCATTGGGTAGTGGAGTTTGATTACATGAGACAGACTCCAAAGTTCTCAGTACAAAATGAAGATCAGATTTTGGTACAGCTCAAACATCACGGCATTCACCTAAACTGTAGGAGCGCAAAGAAGAGGAGATGAGATTATTCAGTGTTTTCAATTGTTATATCATTTCATAAAGATGCTTCATTCTTAAGGGTGATTCCAGTCCTCAATTTCATAGTTGTTTTTAATGAGTTAGTGTCTGTGATTCTTAATATTTGGCTCACACGAAAATATTCTTCGAAAATATTTAGGAAGAAAATACACATTCAGAAAATAAATTAATTAATCCCAGTGTCGTAACCAGAGATTCCTTATAAAAGTATGTGTGAGGGGGCAAATTGTGTTATGGGGGAACATTAACTTACAAAACCATTGAAGCAAGTGCAGATCCTCCTGGTTAGTCAGTTTCAGTCACAAACAGTTGGTCCTCGATAATGAGCTAGCCAGTTGGCTGTTGTTGATCTGGTGCTAGGATGGGTGCAGCTACATGGTTTGACTGAGGAAAAGAGTTACCTGCAGGATGACCTGGATAAGTGCCAGTGGCTCTTGGGTCCAAAGTTAGCAATGTCTTGACTTGAAAATAATTTGATGTACAATTTTTAATGTTGATCTCATACATTATGTCACAGACCAAAAAGAGAAGGATCAAAAAGAAGCATTAGTTCTATCATATTTTATTGATATTAACATAAATGTTGTCCGACAAATGCTTGTAAAGATGTCTCAGTGCTCACTATTTATTAAACCATTCAATCTCTTTCATATGGGCTTTAGTAAATGAAAGAGTGATTTCTGACAATGTCAAAGTGTATAACACATTAAAGGTATACTTGCAGGCGACAAATGACACATGTTAAAACACTTGTGCCTGTTTGATTTGTAAGCCTACAGAACTGCAGCAGCTCAACTCCCATTATCCTGGCCTGACTTGTCAGGATTTGTCACTGGCCTTTTTTCAACATCAACGCTCCATGCTTACCACATTTGTGGCAACCACACCTGATTACATCTCCTGTCAATCTACAGCCAACTGGGTGTGTGCTATGTATATTTAAATGCACAGAGCTTTTGAATAAAGCTGGTGTGTTTGACTATTTACATCGTCCACAAGAATTATGTTTTTCTTAACCCCCCTTTCCTTAGTTCCACCATCAGGCCATTCATTAACATTAAGTCAAGTTTCAGGTCTTTTTTTACATTGAAATACTTTTTCTGTTATCTATGAGTTTGAAGGAAGCCGTCAGATCCATATCTGTTTCAATTTAACCTCTTCATCTTTTGTATCCCTACTTTACTTATCTTCTGCTACTCACTAAATAAAATTCATATAATCTATCTTGTAAATGGCGATGATAAGCATGAGCTACCTACCTTCATTGGTAGAAGCGTATACTGAAATAAACATGATATCTGTCTTCTGCTTTAGCAGCAATTTTCTCTCACTTAATCAAGCTCATGAGTCTTTGGTGTTTTTCTGCAGTAAAAAAGATGGGATTATCTTTTATACACATTGTCTTTCCGGTCTAGAGCTAATTTTGAAGAACTACTACAGCATTCTATTGAATCCCAGATACTTTTAGTTATGACACTATATTTAGTCTAAAATCATGGCTTAGATACTTGTTGGCTGCTTCTTGACCCTCTAGCAGTTAAAGTGTTTAGAGATCTCCAGCGAGTGATCCTAGATATTGTTAATTTGTTGTTTACAATTTACAAAACATACACTAGTTTTAAAATCTACTGTAGCCTTGTTACTTTGTACAGTTGTAATAACCATCCTAACCTTTTCTTTTCAAATGTACTAAAAACAGTGCTATAATTATCCTAAATAAAGTGTATTTCCAATAAAATGTTCAACTTTGGTTGCAAGTTAAATGGTTTAAATTGCTGCAGCTCCATTTATATTTCAGTCCAGGAAATTAGAGCATACTCCACCAATTTTAGCTTTCCTGCATTGGCTCCAATTTATGCTCAGTCATATAATCCTAAATTGGCAGGTCCCAACATACCTGTTCAATATCCTTGACCCTTGTATTCTATTCCATGCTCTTAGCTCACAGACTAGGGCTGTCTCCACAGTAGGGCATTTTCCCATCATACCCCTTTCCTCTGGAACAACCTCCCTGATGACTGTCTGAAACTCTTGGGTCCTTTAAAATCCAAATTGGAAACACAAATCTTTATGCCTTATCATTATTTAAGGATTCATACCTGTTACTATGCTCCCATTGGTGGCTCAATCCCAATTAATTCATTAAAGTTCTTACATAAGGTATAATTCATATTGTCCTTAGATTGTGAAGTTTAGTTTGTGAAAACAAATGTTTCTCTAAAACCTTGCATTTCTTCCCTCAAGCCTGAGTCTCTCTCTCTCTCTCTCTCCTCTCTCTCTCTCTCTCTCTCTCTCTCTCTCTCTCTACACCATTTTCCTTATCTGAGTCGAGAGGGTCTATGGACAGATCGTGTCATATGCTGTACAGATATTTGCCACTGGGCATTGAACGTTGGTTTGATATATATTTACACTTTCCAAAGGATGAACTCTCCTGTTTCTGCTGATTCGTCATATCTGATTTTCCCAGGAGAAGGTAAGGTATTATATACAGCATAATCCAATTAACTGATTGTCGCCCTTAACTGAGCACATTAATGCTCCTGGGAGGAATAACCCTTCGTAAAGTAAGGGTTTACGAAAATCTAAATCATCAGCATCCTTTGTTTCAACCAAACCTATATTTGTAATTTTGAATCAACGCAGCCTCTCGAGGATCCTAGCAGGGCCTCAGAATTGTAATCTTGTTTCTCTCAGCCCATAAAAGATGGTTGGGTCAGGTAGTATCGAATATCAGCCCAAAATAACAGTAGCTTTAATACAGAATATCAGTTCTCGCCTTAAGAATCAATATCTAATCTAAATCTTTCTCTGAATATATGTTCTTTTCTGTCCCCTGTTTTCGTCTCCTTTCCTCTTTCCTGTTCTCTGATTACATCTTCCACCACTGCTTAGTACAGAGTGGACAGGCTTCGAAGCAATAAACTGCGATGCCATATTTCTTTCTGTGACCCTGATTTACAGGAACTACTAATCACTACTGTTTTCAGCATTGTCCAGACCTGATGTCAACATGTGTCTTGGGTGACTTAATCACAAGTAAACAGTTCACACTTGGCATTAAATTGTGTGCTCAAATGTATCTCGGTTGACGGTCAAATCACATTTCCTGACTGAAATAAACATGAAGGTACATGATTGATGTTGTCCAAAACAACGTGTGTTGTTATTTGCCAATCCACATGCTGCCAAGGACACCTCGGAACATGGTCTGTGTGATCGGATGTGTCTTCAATGCTTGTGGAGCGCATTCACACATCTAGTTACAGCTGGCCACTTGTGATTGGATCACCCAAAATGCATATCAATGCTAGTTTGAACAAAGTCACCAAAACTCTGTTGAGGTGGGTGGCAGCCTCTCCAGCTTCCAAAAAGTCTCCTGTCAGCATTAAATTAACAGTTATCTAATTTGTGACGTCACTAAATCTAAATAATCAGTGTGCACTGCATAATGATGTGTGGTGCAATCAGGCTAACTTGAGAGAGAAATTGTTAGTTAATAGGAATACAGGTAAAGCCTCAGATATGTTTCTGAGTATTAGACCACATGAATTAGATTGAAATCAAATTTGGGCAGGTTACATTGCACCTTTGAGACCTGAAGCTTCTAAGTATAATCCTCCCAACACACACCAGACTCTCTTCTCTGGCTGGTGGCAGAGAAGCTTCAAGTAAATGTATATCCTTTTCTTTCTGGACAATACTGACTGACCAATATCAGATTTTTGATAAAGTCCAATGTACCAGTCTGGCTCTAAGTGCTGAATCACCTGTGCCAATGTGAGCTAAGTGGAGTCCTTGTCTTCTCAGAAGCTGTTTACTTCGCTCTGTCCCCTTAATCGCCACGGACAGAGGTCATTGCTGTACGGTTTCCACCTAGCGTTGCCACAAAAAGCCCTGTCTACCAGCCTAATGGGGTGCAGATGGGGCTCTACCACCCACGGAACAACAGGCGGATAGCTCCCCTGTGAAAATGACAGAGGCAATGAGATAAAATGAGTTTGAAAATTGGGAGGAGATGGAGAGACAAAATGAAAGAGGAGCAGAAGGGATAGGGGAAATCAGCAGGAAGTAGGTGGCTAAGAAGAAAGAGGAAGTAGTGAGAATGGGAATAAGAATGAAGAGGCAAAATGGAGGGGCAAATAGTGGAAATGGTAATTGGTAGATTCGCATAGTCATGGACTGAGGACAGGCTTACAAGCTTGCCACAGAGGCGTTCCTCAGGTTGCTGGAGGGCCCTCCGTAGACAACTTACATCCATCTCCCGTGATGGCCAGGCCTCAACCTGGCCAACCTATCAAAAAGGGCTCTCAATTAGAAGAGAGGTGCTAGCAAAAAAACACCGCCCCCCCAAAAAGAACACTGAAGTTTTTCCCCAGGGCTTGAGGGAGATGGAGAGCAACTGTTTACTCCAACACGTCCTGCCTTTGGTATGTAAATACCCTGCTGTTCTCTGTCACCCCATTCTCTCTGTCTCACACATATGTACACATAAACTTCAAATCCATCACTCAACATTCTCTCCCTGCTTCTGCCACCCCCAAAGGGTGTCCAATTTACATTGTTACATGGGGTGTTAAACATTTCAGAGTACAGGCACAAGCAGACACGCTTGTGGGGTGGAAAAGGCTGAGTTTTCACACATCGCCTGTTTTTGAGGCTTTTCCTAGCCAAGCCATGAAATGGGATATTGTGTTGTGCCAAACTCCCTCCCTCTGTATGAGTGTGTTGCAGAGTCTGCATCTTGATGTGGGCATATAGTCTTGGCTTTCTCACATCCAATCCTGCAACTGTGCCATGGCGCTTCTATGTACAAATGTCTAAATTACAGTTTAATTGTGAACCGGGCATTCTCAACCATCGTCACATGATGTTAATATCGTTAGACTGTCATGTGTTGACTCCCCCACTATATCCAGACTGTGTCTGCTGGCTCAGTAATAACAATGACCTTTAATGGCGAAGCCTCCTCAAGTAACCTGTGACTCCTTCACTCACATGATCTATATTCATATAATTAGCAGGACGCTTGATTTTAATTTAATAACCTCATTACAGTCAATACGATCCATTTGGATAGGCTTCTTGCCCTACAAAGTCAAAAATAATTAAAGCTAACCCCGGAATAAAACTCACTGCCATTTCATTGTTGGCTTGTGTATGACACGTGCTTACAGAAAGTGCACCTATAAATACCCCTTGTCTTTCTCATATAGTTATGCCCCGTGGGAAACATGACTTTATAGCCTTTGAAAAATACTGGAGGAAATTGGATTATTTCTCTTAGTAGAAAAGGTAAAAAGAGCATCGAACACTTTTTCCTTTATTGTTTCAATAAATATCTGTGTAATACACTGTACCTTTGTATTTGTTTGTTTTAATAGTGACTCCAAGCTAACTGTCTGGTTCTTTATTTCATGTCCCCTGCTCCATCTTAAATGTGTCACTTGAACATATAGCTACAGAGTTACATTAACTAGTATATTATGTCATAATGCAGACAACAAAAACAAAAAAGTAAATTGCTTTGCATGTGTCTGTAAATCAGCGTCTGGTGTTCACACCATGCTGTGTGGATACTGCCATGTGCATGTCATGTCATTTAGACTAACTACAAGCAGATCAGAGGGATAAACTATCAATCCTTTTTCTTTTAAAGTCACAGCTACATTTCCTATCTGGCAAATCCAACTACACACATTTCTACAAGACAGTATCAAAAGCTATGACACTGACAATAAGATCAAATCTAAAACTAACTGTGATTCAGACAAAAATCAGCCTTACTTTTGTTTTCTGTCAGCAATGCCCAACTGTGTCAAATATACACTGTAGCTCTGGCGTAGCCTAGGCAGAGACGTTCACCCTACGTTGAACCCTACACCATACCCTGACATGCACCTCCCCAATAACGTTGAGGCGACAAAGGAAGCAAAAGCAGTGATTGGTTGCATCACATATCCGGCAGACAGTATTTCTGGAAACTCCTACTTCGCCTCACTCGGTTTAATGGTCATACAGACCATCTCCTCCTAAGCCTTTTCTCTTCTTCACTGCAGTTCTTCGTCTGCATAGCGACACACACACACACACACACACACACACACACCTATAAATGCTAACAAAGGCGTAGAGTTTGACAGTATGCTAACTTCACATGGGAGGAGAGTGCCACTGCTGATCTGTTCTTAGATGATGTGGTGTTTCCCTTATGATTGATGGAGATGCTTTGTATGAGCTTGAAACCCATGCCATGTTTCAAAGTGCTTCCTTCCCTCATTGTTCCAGTTTGCTGCACAGCTCAGTCTCACAGCCCAACAATGTGAGCCCTGTGATTATGTGCCCTGTGTTCAGCACTGCACTGTGTGAGCTTATCAATAATTGCCAACTGAATTATTTCAGCAAATGCATATAAATAGCCTAACAGAGTGATGCTTTAAATAAAAGTATATTTAATCAAGGACTCCAGCATAAATAATATCAAGTTTGTTGTGATTAAAGCAGTAAAGTTGTCTGCATTGATTTATGAAGTCGGCTAATAGGATTGATTCTGACAATATCTATTGTCCACTGCTGATTTGTGGTGTATGAAAAAGCTTCCCCTTCAGGTCATTAAATCCCTGCAGCCATTTGAAGGCATCGGGACACATGTTAATTAATCTGCAGCTGCAGGCCAACACTTAAGCTCTTTAATCATGTGCTTCTTATTTCCAACTTCCTTTGCAGTTTTTTTCAAAATGTTTTACAATTATAATACTGTTGCTTCATGTTTTGTGTTTAAAGCTTGCAATCAAAGTATTTTTTAATTAGTTTAAATTAATGTTTAGTATACATTTTTCACAATTATATTGTAAATGAAAAACAAATATGTTATATGTCTTGCTACATCTGGAGTCCCTAAACAAACCAGTTCAAAGGGTTGAAAAATCTCATTTTGTTAAATGAGGCTTTATTTGTGATGTTTACTCTTCCTCTCATTTCATTATGGTAAATGCCAAAGACTTTTTAAGGTAAAATAATCAACCTTAAAAACGAATTTCAGTCTACATTCTACCCAGGCAGCCAGAACCTTTAAAGCTTTTCCTATGGCTCTATCTTGTCTGTGTGTGTTTGTGTGTGCATCTTGTCAAAAATTATTCACCTCTCCGACCTGATTCCGAAACCATGATTTCTTCTTCACACTTTCCCAAATCCCCTGAGCTTTGTCTAATTATTTCCTCGGCTTCAGTGAGGGAAGGATATCTGTCCTCCTGTGAATGCAGACATTCGCATGAGGCTGAAAGAAGTGGAGGCAAAAAAAAACACACACATCTGGACAGGCAGAATAGGATCAAGCACGCCGACTGTTTTCTCCCTTCAGCTTGATCCCTGCTATTCCCCAGCATTAAGCGCCGCTTTCTCCGGCCTTATCTCCACAGCGGCTTGTACCTCACCAGTGAAATCTCAAATCCCAGCCCTACCTAGAGGCAGGGCAGCCAGCGCTAACATGCTAACGCTGCACACAATTCAACAGTGGTTTCCTAGCAACCACTTTTGCTACCTTCTCAATGAAAACAAGTGCTGTTTCTCTGGCTGTCCACGAGCGTGTGCAGGAGCGTGGATGTTATTGAGGAATTGTCCACGTGCATGCATGTGTGGATGTGTTGCTGGTGCAGCAATGAGCGGTGTGTGTAAGGCTGTTGCAGCTTATTTACATAAATAATTGTTTAACCTTGAATATAAAAGTCATCTCAGTTGATAATTTCCCTCTGGTTGGATTTCAATTTAGTGTCTTGATTTAAAATTAATTGTAAAACATGTTGTGTGTTCGTCATGTGGGCGTACGGTGGCTTTAAAGTGATGACTACAAGATGTAAAATAGAAGAAAAAACAACTACTGGCATTGGATATGTGTAAATTTGGCAATCTCAGCCTAAAAGTTACCATCTGTGTTTTGCAGAACTATGAGATGAAGGCGGAGAACTGACTAAAAATATTTATGAAGCAATGTTTCTTTATCTCTGGAAACACAAAGACCTTCTGTTTTATATTTCTCACCAATAAGCTATCAGTTCAGCTGAATTATACTGAGCCAAATAGGAGTTTGTGAAGCACTGAGCATATTTATAACAGCATTGTTCCCATAGCTGTAGAATAATGATAATTTCTGGACAAAACTGTAAAGAATTGGTGGTTTCCCTTTCGGTACAGGATGGTAAATGGTAGTTCAGGTGGATGGGTGGGTGAGCAAGCCGGGTGACTTCAACATCAGAGACAATATTCATTTCATGTCCTCTTTAGACAACAAACAATGAACATTACACTGATGTTGGGTATGCTTTGAAAACCCAACTACTGACACTGAAATTACGTTAAAAGTCCTTTAAAGCTGAGTTCCCACTTGACCTTTAAAGTCAGTTCATACATTTAATATCTATTTTATGTATTTATATTATGAATAATTAACGAAAGGGAATACAAGAGACAAGGACTATGGTCATGTTCAATACAATATATAAACATATGTTTGCAATAGGTTTTCCAAAGCTTCATCCATTGCACATTCTTGTCTGTCCCCTCCATCAAAGTGAAGGAGTGCTGCGTGTTAGCATGGCGTGCTGTATGTTCAGGTGTGGGGGTAGGCTAATTGCTGGTAATTACCACAGTGTTAATCGGCACATCAGGGGCAGCTTTCACCAGGATGATGTGTGAAGCTGTGCTGCAGCAGCTTCTCTTCATCAAAGCACTGCAAAGTCACTGCAGGTTGTTGGCTACTTTACAAAATACTTTCCAAAGTAGTTTTTTTTGTATTCCTTCACTTTTTGGAACACTTGCAAGGGAGGGTTGTTTCTGCTTTGTGTAACAGGGAATTAGGGGCTTTAGTGTGAGCGATGGATGTGGAATTGTAATCCTGGTGTCTGGCTTGTCGAGGAGCCAGGGAGCAAGATTTACGACACCTGAGTGTCTAAATGGTTGGCTTTTGAGATAACTGGATGTGTGATGCTGAATTTACAGCCCTGGGAAACCCTAGGACTTCATGTCTGACTCCAAACTCCGACCCCAGTGACCTGCTGTGTTGTGAGGAACAGAGGTCAGTCTGTCACACACAGACTCACTATCACACATGTGAAGTACTGTGTGGAAAAAATGTGGATTAGAGCTTATTTTATATGACGTAAAATATATGTTTATATATCACAACCGTGCAATCAGCAGTGTTTTCGTGGCACAAAGACATCTTGTCTAAACAGGTACAGACAGTCTAGGTCTGCTTACTGTGATAGCTACACCTTTGTGTTAATTTTGTTAAAAATCTCCAGACTTCCACCTCTTCTACGTTAAAATAAGCCGGTATACCCTTTTTTAAACGTTGGGTAAACCTTCTAAAAAAGGCAAACAACTCCTTCCCCGTTTACAAAAGAGGACTGCAATTGTTCCCCAGTGATGTTCCACATCCCCAAAATGCTGAAAACTCAGGTGCTGTCACATCGCTGTCATACCAAATTGGCATAGCCACCAATTAATTAAAATCCAATTAAAATACGGGACCTTCAAAGCGTCATTTGACCCAGGTGAATGTTGACTGCTTACAAAAGCCACATGATAGTGGGTGTCAGGGGAGGTTTTGACCAGCGGAAAAGGGGCTTATCCTGTGGAGTCAACCTTTTTAACCTTTTCAACCTTTTTAACCATTATTTTAGTCAACTGAACTCAGGACATTTTAGTATTTTTTCAAAGAAAGGGAGTAAAACTTAAACTGAATACTTTCAAATAAGAATTTATGAATAAATGATGTTCGATGAGTGATACCCATTTAATGTTTAGTTTATTCCAGTTCCAAGTTCCAGAAATGTGTGAACATTTGTCCACACTCTATTGTATTATACAGTTATTGTATTGCTTTTAGAAGAAGATATGAAAACCCCTTCTAATGAAAACATTGTTAATTTTTCATATTCTGTTATATATTAACACGGATGAAGAAAAGCCACCTTCAGCTTTTCGTGTGAAAACTGAATATTTCGTCATCCAAGCCAATGAGTCTGTTCACAGCACAAAATCACAACACCAATCATCTCTTCATCACTCACCCCAACAGAGGTCTTGAGAAATTTGTCACTGATGACAATCTATAAAGAAGGTTTATAAAGTAAAGTTAAACATATACATAATACATTAGAGACACAATTTGATTCATCACTTAAACTCAACATGATAGAAAAAACACTTAAACAACAAACATTACAAATGAACATTTGATTCTACATTACATTCACATCCACCTTGTGTAATAAGGTCACACAGAAATTGTATTTGTGATGGAAATACAAAGTCAACAATTATTTAGTTGAGTGTGTGTTGGATGACTCCAGTTCAGGCTCACAAATGTTGTCATTCAGATAACTTGACTTACCTGGACGTAGACAAAGAAATCAATCCTTCATGCTAACAAACAACATTTTTTATGATACCAAAATGTGACAGAACACGTTCAGCTTAAGGCGGAGTGACAACACACAACAACTCACTCCTAATGAGGTGCGTTACTGAGGTACTTAATTTTCCATGGGAATCTTATGTTAATTACGGAAGGGAAGTAATTGTTTCCCGAAACAGTCAGAGCCTCAGGTAACACTGGGAAAACAGATGTTGCTGTAAGTACTTTTTATCTCTACAAACTAATAGGCCCAAACAAGCTTCTTTTTTTTTACCATTTTTAGTTTTTTATTTGTATTTTCTTTGTGAGTAAACACTTGTGTAAGCAAAAGATAGAATATATCATTTGAGAAATTTGCTTCCAAAGAATATCCTCATGCAATTTATTATGCCTGTTATTTAGAGTAGAACACCTCAGTGAGTAGCCCTCATTAAGGAAGATACATCTGCTGATTGATGTTAGTCTTAGGCCTGATCACATTAAAAGGAATATACTTAGCTAATGAGAATCTGTACACATGAACCAATTCTGCTTGAGTTGATTGACGTAAAGGTGTGAAAGTCTCGATGCTGGCTGGGTGGATGAATCTCCTTCTCTGTTGGAGGACTCATTAAACTGTATCACTAAATCTGTATCATTGACATAAGTTTTCTCAACGTTGATCATCATATTTCTC
The DNA here is from genome assembly GCA_038501795.1 of Pseudopleuronectes americanus. Taxonomy (NCBI): domain Eukaryota; kingdom Metazoa; phylum Chordata; class Actinopteri; order Pleuronectiformes; family Pleuronectidae; genus Pseudopleuronectes; species Pseudopleuronectes americanus. The sequence goes on from CM076723.1 coordinate 2,108,220, forward strand.
TAACTTTCCCAAGTATATTAGGGCTGTGGCTAGAAACAAAGGAACAAAAAACTAAATGCCCCCACACACACACACAAAATCCCTAAGCACCCTTGCATAGGTCCGAGTGGATTCCAAGGGGGCAACAACCTCATTGATCCAATTTTCATGGACTTTTCATGTTGGTCATGAAGATAATACTTTAAGTGATTATGGAATTTACACAAAATTCACATTTGGTTCCGATTCTGCTGACCCCTGCTCATCACGTTGGAGAAATAACAGAAATGTCCACTCATGCTTGAGAGCTTTTGCACAATATGACCTGCACGGCTAACTGAGGAGGTGCAGTGCAAGCTAAATCGTTCCAGTTCCTGCCTGACACATGGGGAAAGATGGTCAGCCTCAGAAAGCTTTCTTAATCCTTCCCATACATTCTTTCCAGCAACTCCCCTGAGCTTTCGTCCTGTAACAAGATATGTTATCTAGCCGAGCAGTAACCCTGCAGAAATACAATCATAATGACATCTACTCTGAGGACGGTGTGACAGAAAAACACTGAGGGGGTAGAAGGGTTTCGAGCAACAGAGAGGGAAAAAAAAGCGGGGATTACCGAGAGTGCTGTAAGTGCATTTAGGTGGACTGCAAGTTTTTCCCAAAACAGCTTTGGGTTCACTCCAAAATCCTTCTCTTCACCCTTGACCCCTTAAACCATTAGTATCAAATGAACCCTGTCTCCTTCACTCTTTCTTTCTTTTGCCATCAGAGACCTCATCCACACACAAAAACATTAGGGTTACCATAATGTAAAAGCAGGATCTTACTTCATGAACAGGTCGGCTTTCAGACTGTACAAATCAATTGTGGCACCGCAATGATTTGCACAGAGTGTATAAGATGTACAGCATGGCACCGGAGTGCCATTTAGTTTTTGTCCAGTTTTATTGAAATGCGAAAAATTATTTTTTAGCACTTCACCACTGCCCAGAGTGAGGATGAAGAAGAAAATACCTATGACATAGGTATACACACATAAACAGGTATTTATTTTCGGTAAACAAGACAAGAAAAATGTGAAACTTGCACAAAATCTGTCATGTACATTATAACACACATCAGTCAATCAATCAATCAATCAATCAATCATTCATTAAGCATTGCTGACCCTGTTGTCTTTGCTAACAGCTATTGTGCAGTTAATTCAGCATTACTTTTTTTTTACAACTGCTTACATGCCTAGGGGAAGAGCTATAGCATATGCATTCCAGGTTATTCCTACATTAGTGATCATGTGATATTTTTAGGTGTATTAGCATGGTCAGGGATTAAAACTGAGCCGTTTTCAAACTTAAACATAGTAGTATGAATGTTGACTAGCATAGACCTCTCTTTACAACCCGCATAATAATTTACCAAGCAAGTTTATGTCATCAATACCCACAGCTAAAGTTTAGCATGTTAGCCAGACTAATGTTAACAGGCATACATATTATTGATTATCTTTACAAATTCAAGGACTGTTGGTTAAATTGATCAATACATAAATCAATATCAAATGCACTTAAACTATTCTGTGACCTCACTATCTTTATATTAATGTCTAATGGCAAGACCTTGAATTCTTTACCCACTTCATTATAACCTTTGTCAACTTCATACTTGGGACATATTTGACAGTCTCGGAGGCTGCTGAGTGCTCACCCCACTCTTCTTCCCTTACCTCCATTCGCTCTGTCCTGGCCAGTTTGTATTTCTGGGGCCCCCCCCGGCTGAGAGAAGGTTCACGTGGAGTGTGGAGTCTTGCACATTTACTGGTCTGTGCCTTCCCTTTGGCTTCCTCAGCTTCTTTTAACTTCCTTATCAATTGATTGGCAGGAGGTGCCATTAATCACATGCTATGTCTCCAAGACAAAGCATACTTTCAATCTCAACCAAAAACATACACACACCTGCCAACCCATACAAAAGAACACAGTGACACAGACACACACACATTTCTCAGACCTCTGTGATGCAAACACCACCAGCCCCCCCCCCGTAGCTGCTGCTCCTGCTGTCACACTGCATTTCCCTGGGTGTCATTTTGGCCATAGCCCCGTATCCAGTGGGGACAAAAAGAAGTCTAATGGACAGAGAGCGCCGTTCAAGGTGCAAGTGCCATCGCGAGCGCAGCATTGCCCTCTGCCAAAAGCTAGAGGGATGGTGGGGGTGTGGGATGTGGTACAACTCTCTGACTCTCCTCCATTTTGCATTTCCTCTGTGCTCATTTCCTCAAGAGCTCCTCATCTATTTTGCCGGCCGAGGTTGTTCAGAGAGGCCGCCTTGTTAAATAAGGCATGAGTCATCCAGTGCGCTCGGCACTGAAATGATTCCGCCCATTTCAGTGAGACCGGTGAGCTGGAAGGCAGATGTGGCTTTTGAAGCCTGTGTAAAAAAAGAGGATAAAGTCAAAATTAAGTCAATGTCTTTCTGTCTTGTTGAGTCAGTTGGAAGACTGAGTGGATTTTATCTCAGACACAGTCGTGCATTTTCTTGGATACCTGTATATACTGTAGTTATAAATAAGGTGAAGCCAATTTTCAAATTATGTCATCTGTTCATATGTATTGCTGCTAGCTAACATACAGACAAAATAGGAAAAAACAAACAAACAAAAACCTTATTTTACTGCTCAATAAAACCACAGATGGCTAAAACTAAATTAGTAGAGGAGCATAATGAATGCAGCAGGCTTCATTGGTTGGTTTAATGAGAATGAAAAACCTCACAATCATATACGATGGCCTTCAAAGTCATCAGATCTCAATCTCCCACTCAACTATAGGAGATTTGGGGCAAAGCTCTGTATTACACACATTTGTTTCTTCAAATGGAAAATAAACATGTTTCATACATACAGATACATTACATGCACTAACATACATATATTTATATATATATTCATATATACAGATTAACAAACAGACATATAGATATATCACAAATTTCACGTTAATTACAAGAAAACGTATAGCATAACATCAGTGCTTGGCATGTGTGATATATTGCTACACAACAGATAAGATATCACTGATTAACAAATTACCATTTGTGTTTCACTGTTATTTATGTGCATGGAGAGATTATTCCACGGGAAAGGGAAAGTCCATGATACATTGTGCTTATTATGAAACCCTTTTGAAAGCAAGGGAATTAATCCAAAGACGTGCTGAAAAGATGGTATTTAAATATACTGGCTTCATCTGGCAGTGGCTGTGGTCTGTTTATAACAGGGAAACACTGCTGTAAAGGACAAACTGCACCTTTTCTGATATATAGCCAATCATAAACTGCAGCGGGTTGTTTGTCTCACTAATGTTCCTTAGATATGAAATGAGTTGAAAAGCTGTACCATAGCTCATTCCTGTCTTAAAGATGTGAAGCAGGAAGTCAATGAGTTGAAGCTGACTTGATAAATTAGTCTTTTGCGCTCATTACTCATATAGTTAACCGAGCACTGAATGCTGCCACAGCGAGATGTCAGAATACACAGCTCGGCTCTCACTGAGGCAGCCTGGGAAAGGAAAAAAGGAGGGGGAAAAAATGTTTCATAGAGGCTACCTTTATAAACGTTGAAGTTTTATTCTAAAGGCCAAGTTTGCATGTTCCCATCAGCCGGGGTGGGAATTCATACGTAAGCAACAGTTAGTGTTGAGATAACTACGTTGCTTTGCAGAAATCTGCATCCCTTGGTCAGTCAGGCTATGTGATTCTTCATTCAGCATCAAATGTATCCAGTGGTTCTCAAACTTGATAGTTACAGTTTGGATCATTACTTGTGTTTCTGTCAGTCCATAAACTGATCTGGACACACACTATCATTCCTTCATTCACAGTTAGTTCAACTGTAACCAGGGCACTGAGGCGATGTCCACACAGTGGATTTATTTTTAAAACATTTCACTGTTACTTCACTGCTATGTTTAGAACTGGCTTACACACTGCTCCAGAGAAACATTTGTGTTTTACTGGGACCACAGACTATACAGAAATGACCCCAGTAAGGCTGGATATGAGTGCTGCCATCTTGAAACGTTGATGTATTTTGGAGCCAGAGCTTCAGTAGGTTGCTTCATGAGCACAGCCAATCACTTCAGTCTCAGATGTCAATCAGAATACCTTGCCCCAATTTTGGTATCTTATAATCATATCAAATAAGTGAATAAAACACACTTGAAACTACCTAAAATTTTATTTTTAGTTTGGGCCATGTTCCAACCGCTAATATGGTGGAGAGAGGGCTTTTCATGAACAATGCTAAAGCAGCCACCAGGTGGCGATCAAGAGGCTTTGGCTTCACCTTTGGGGTTTTGTCTTTATATACGTTCTAAGGTGAGATATGTAAATGTTTTGGAACATTGATAAGAAGCAATCAACTACGAGCTCTGAAGTAACAGTCAGTACCAGTTTCAACAGTTCTGTATCATCATCATCACCATTGCAGATTGTTGTTCACAGAATATTCTATAATCATCAAGCAACTGCAGAGAAGACATTCTGCATCCCGTTTACTGTCCACTCGCTTGACCAGTGTACGTGAATGGATGAGTGTTTAGTGTTTTCAGGTTTGTCGACCAAACGTATCTTTGAGACCGAGCTCGAAACCGCAAGTGAATTTCCCCATTGTGTGGATAAATAAAGAAATCTAATCTAATGTATCAAATCTGCTCCAGCCATGTGTAAAAAAAAAGACAGCTACCACAGTTGCTCTCTGCTTGTGAGAATGACTCACTGAGAACAACAATTCACTGACAGTCACCAGCGTTTGTTTTTCTTTTTGTTGGTGTTTCCAGCTGCTACTCCAAAACAGACAAGGTTAAGATATATCGGAAGCCGGTTCAACATCTAATAACAAGCAACAGATCAGATCTAATTCGCACAAATTTTTTTGGGGGGGGAATAGGAAATTTGTCAAGCCCCTCAGAGGCCACAGCTGGTGGTTGTGCCCGGGGGCAGATACATGTGTGGGACAGATTCAGATTAAAAATATTTTTCAAAAATAAATATCTAAATAAACATATTATTCATATGCTATAAGAAAAGATTCCCACAGTCAGTCCTGTGACACAAATGCATTTATATTCCATATAACTTTAGTTTTGCAGGCAAGAAATATTGTATCGGCTCTATCAAGCATCTTCTCCATTATCAGCAGCTCTCACAGGGAACAGACTGGACCATAATTCAATTCAATTATTTGCCTATTTATCATTCAGACCTGCACAAAACGCATACCTGTCACTATTATACCACTACACTAATATACAACTAATGATTTTTCACTATTCCTGACCCATGGTGAAATAACATGCGCTTATAGGACTTTAGTAAATTAAATTTCAAGGGATTTGTAGAGCAGAGATGTTCTCAAAGGCCAGTTGAGCTGCTGCACATCTACAATATTTGTCTGGAGACTTCTGGACCACAAAGCTGCAAAGTGACCTGATCTTGAATGTTGTTCAGTAGAAGTAAAAACTGAAGCTTTTAGCTTGTCTTATAGATTAGTAAGACATAAGTGCCTATAGTTTAACTTAGTATCCTCCAGCTTCACGTAAGGTTCAATAACATGTGGCCTGGTAAAGACACAGGTTTCTCTGTTACCATGACAAAGGAGTAGCAATTAAAAAACACAATTCACAATGGAAGGGCCCTTAAAAACAATTCTGTCTTGCTCATCAAGGTTTCAGATCAGGAATTATAAATGTTGTTTTGGAAGGCCAGACATGTATTTTGTGATTCAGTGTGGATAGTCATGTCAAAGTGATAAGTTCCAGTAGACGGTCCATATGTGGAACACGTATCTGAAGAACTGTTCATCTTATCGGCTTCCCATCTAGCATGTGTATTGATAAGAACACAAGGAAGTGCGGTGTCGAATTCGGTGCATTTTGGATATGTGATACATTCAATATTAATGAATTTTGAATAAACAGGCAACCAGGGCTTAGAGGCAGCAATGGATGGCACTCGTCAATGTAGCGCGTTCAAGACGATTGCAAAGACGAGTGATTCTCCTCTTTTGCGCTGTGGGTTCTGAGCCAAGCTTTACTGAACTTTGAATAAGGTGAACAGCTCTGCAGAACAGCAGCTACAGAGCTTCAGGGTTCTGTGGACTGAATCCCACACAGAGAGTGCCTACTCGCTGTGGCTCAATTAATGCAGGTCACTTTTACAGTTTTCCAAAAGAAAGTTACAACCAGCATTACCACCGGCCCAAAGAAACAGGCCCTGCACTAGGTTATTTCAAATGCCTCTACAGTTCGGTTTGGTGATGGCAACAAGGAATCTGCTGAGAGATCTAATGCTTTTTATAAACACATATGCACAGAGGCCTTGCATGAAAATGATGGATGAAACTAGCTGAGGGACAAAGGATTAGCAAGTGATTCTGAGGCTGCAGACGGAGCACTGGAGTCACTCTTACTACAGCAGACTAGCATCAAAGGTTTCATTGATGCTAATGTTAGTGTGGGCCTTCTGTTGATTCACCATGTTGAAATGAAAATAACCTTACACCCTCAAGGGTAAGTGTATAGACAGTTGAAATGAAAACAAACATTTGTGTGCACACACAGTTAAACCAAGTGGAAATTAACAATTGATTTGGTTTCCAGACATGTGGTAACATAATGTGCTGCTTGTTTACAAACTGATGCCTGTGATCGTCAGAGCAATGGATGAACATGCAAATAACAAGTAGAAACACCCACACACATTATGAATACTGTCTGTTTTGTATCATTTCATGATTCACACTGAAATTGTATTTATGTCTAATTCAATTTCATTGTTAAAAGTATTATTATTATTTTATTGTTTATTAAAATGTTTTTCACATCCATGAAGGACATGTGACTAGGCAAATTCATAGTTTCTCCGCTTGGGTCTGCTATGTTCCTTCTTGGGGCGTAAATGTCATCATCCACCATGTTCGCTAGGTTACTTACTGGTTACTTGCGGACATCTGCCCTTCAGCCCAAAATGTCTGACCGTGCTGAGTCTACTCGCCGACTGTGCATACTCCAGTTAGAATATATCCACCTACTGTAACGGAATGGAAGGATCAGGTATTCATGGTAGAAACGGCAGACAGGCGCAGTACCTCATTTTAGTCTGAATGGAACCGGAACACATGTACTGTGACTAGAGCAAGTATATGCAAATCTTACATGAAAGACGGAAGCTTTGGTTAACCCATAAGAGTGGACACCGTTCTACGCCGACTCAATTTCTGGCACATAAAACTGATGTCCCCTAGTTCATCCCTGCCCACAGAGATCTGATTGGCTCATTATTTGTCAGGACTGGGTGAGGCTGCTTTTCAGTGAGAATAGCACCAGACAATGAATCGCTGAAAATAAAAAAGGTCTGAGAGGGGTGGAGGTGTTCAGATTTATAGTTTAGATTTACTGTAAAGAACCTGAGGCACATTAATAACCAGCAGCAGCAGCAGTAAGACTGAGTGTAGTTCATCAGGATGTTGAAAGCTCTCTCTGATGGTATATTTTATGTACACCATCCAAATGCAGAACACATCCTGCCTCCATATCTATCACTCATCAGCATTTCTCCTCCATGGTATTGATTTGACTCCAGAAATTAGAGGCCTAGCCCTTTCTTCCTAGTCTTACATACACCTTTTCTTGCCTTCCATTATCACAATGCTAACTTGATGCTGCTTCTTCCTCTGTGCTTGTACGTGTGTGTGTCTGTGTGTGCGTGCGTGGATGCGTGTGTGGGTGTTTGTTTTTACACAGTACTCACCCACCGTCTCTCTGGGTTAATGTGGGTACATTTGTATTCTCGTGCAGAACACAATATGGAAGATGGGATATGTAGCAGGTCATGTCGGCTGCACTTTCATCCTGGTGCCTTTGAACAGATAAAGAGACTCTAATTGCATTTACATAATAAGACTCCAAGTCACACACGCTCACACACAAGAACGGTTAGAATGCACACTCACAGAGGAAGGTTCAAAACACAAGTGTTGAATAACAAGCTCAAAACGATTAGCTGCGTATAGACCCTGCATACTTAAAGTCACATGTCACTTTTCTGTGTCACTTAATATTATCTGCATCTTGTCAAATCATACCAAATCTAATCAAACAACATTTTAGTCCTGTGTGTGGCCACTTATAATCAGATCTCAGTTCCCAGCCGTACATGCAAACAAACACGACCATGAGGACCAAATGTATTGTCAATGCCCAGTCTGAGTTCATAGATCAATCATCAATCGAATTGTATTTGTATAGCCCATATTCACATGATCATAGATGTGTCCGACGTCATTGTGGTTGTGCGTCTGAATGTAGAGTAGGCACTAGAAAGAGAGGAGAAGAGCAAGTCAAGAGGGGCTGAATGAATCAATGCTTCGCTTAGCTCAACTGTGAAGAAAGATTTTACCCATTTAAAATAATAATATTAATGAATATGTGGTGGTTAGTTTTTCAATTTACCATTGGCAACAAGCAAATCAAGGTTTAGGCATTGATGAGGGTAAAATATGTTAAATACATGGTTAAACTGTAGCAGTTCTGCGATGTCAGCTGAGTAGGCGGCCCTTCATATGTGCCCCACAACAGAGTTGCAATCAAACAGCAAAAAGAATGTGGCCATGTGTCCTAGATCACCTCAGAATGTGTATTTTGTAGGGATGCACCGATATGGAAATCTTGGCCAATACCGATACCGATGTTTAAAACAACAATCTAGCCCATAGCCGATACCGATATTTATTTATTTTGGTTTGCTGTTAAACCTTTTGTGCCAGGAAAATAATTAAAACATTATTTAAAAAGGACTATTTTATTCTTGTTCAGCCCTTTATCAGTATTATCTTTTAATGAGCACAAATTGAATCAGATTTATGAAACAATCTTTGATCTAACCGAGTCAGGCGTGGAGAGGAGGGCGACGGGGCGACTGCTCCCCCTGGCGCGGCACGGGCCCAGCAATTTAACCACAAATACCAATGAACATCGGCCAATGACATCGGTGAAAGTCAAGTTTATTACCGATAAGATATTAGTAAACGAGGCGAATATCGGCCGCTAGAACACTACTTTTTTTTAGATCTGGTCTCAGGATACATTCAGGACTCATTGGTGGTGGCAGCTGATCATGAACTATGATTACAAGACTGATATACATTACAACATGCCTATTTACAAATGCTACCATTACTGGTAATAACATCCATAATCCATTTAGTTGTCATTGCTGCTCCCTGTTAATTGGGGTTGTATTTGGTATGTTTTTCCTTACTCCTGTTAAGGTTTAAGGATAGAATATGTCCCCTCAGTATAATGATGGTTTCTGTATTTACCTCAATACAAACACTGAATCATAGCTAGCCTTGTTTCTCTACCTAATCTCATGTCATAAAAACATACCACTCCTCAGAAAAGTCAACAATGAACATCACATACCATGTGAGTATTTGGCAGAGTGCAGCAGCCAAATTGGGAATTACACGCTTTATGTTTTGTTCTACTAGCTTATATTTTCTTTATTCTCACCCCTGAGTGATTTGCAGGGGTAATGTTAGGCTATTGTTCAGTTAATCTTGATGAAAAGTTAGTGTTAATTAATTGGGAAGAAGTGTGTTGGATTGATTGAAATATGCACCTTTGTGTAGCCTAACAACGTTGTTCAGTGACCGACAAGGTCTCCGCGAAATACAGGTTTGTCCCTAAAACAAAGGCTGGTGCATATGCACTGAGGATGAAAATGCAGCAATATGTCAACATGTCAGTCAGTTGTATTAGGATTCTGTAAGTGTTTGTTTCGATGGGGTTTACATTGGGCATTTTTGAGACAAAAAGGATCTCATGACTGAGTATTGAGTTCTGAGCTGGCGTCAGGCCTTGGTTACTCTATCTTAGCATAATGAACAGATTTTGTTTTATGAGTTTGTGGATTAATGAGTAATCATGTGCCAAAAGTATTTCTTCACAGTTTATCCAATTCCTCTGTACTTCTGTGCACGGTTTCCAGCTATAATGGCGATCCGCCAACTCAGCATAAATTGTTTTCTTTTACATATACCATTGTAAAACAAGATAAAACACACTGATTAGTTTACTATCGAGACTGTAGGTTGAGGATTTTCAATTCATTACATGGTTAGAGTGCTTTTTATGGCTTTCTGCTGTTGATTCGTGTGAGTGGTGGTCAGTGATATAGTGTGTTGGATATAGGACCACTCAATCGTGGGGTGTAACGGTATCCTATACAGTCATATTGTATTGTATCTAATCTTATCATCATTTTCATTTCACTCTTACAAAGAAAGTGCATATCACATAATGCAGCTTTCAAAGGAAATAAATGCAGCTTAGACCAGACTAATGCGTTTCCTCCAGACAGAGCTGAAAGGCGGATGAAATAGTTGGATGTTTGTGAAAAGATATGTCATTATGATCAGTGTCACCAAGTAGCAACCTTATGAAACACTGTGGGAAACATTGTATAGATGTGTTAGGCATCTCTTCCCTCTCTGTAGATGGAGCATGTGTAAGCTTCAATGCTTGTATATGCACTGATGGCGACCCGAGGGGTTCAAATATCTGGGACCAGATGCAATAAAAACACACAGTTTTCTCCACACATACACAACAATCTAACATGCAGCATTAGTTTTTAACGTTATAGC
>CM076723.1:4674100-4677797 GCA_038501795.1 Pseudopleuronectes americanus
AAGGATTTAAAATGAAATGAGTTCCTGGTTGATGTGGAGCAGTGCATTGAAAGGAAGGCCTTATAAGAATATGAGATAGACCCTTTCGAAAATCCCTCTGCTACATAAAGGCTTCAGAGTAGAGGAGAAAAGGAAGCCCTCCTCATTGAAAGGCCCTGGTTCCAAGATAAACTGATAGTAAAGGTGAAATATAACAAAACAGAGCATACCGTGGGGGCCCAGATCTAATGCCAAACTTAACAAGGCCCCTGCTGAGCTGTGAGAGAAGGTAGAGAAGGTAGAGAACGAAGGGTTTGGTTTACCTTATGCAGAAAAAGAACGCTGGAGGGACATGGATCACTGTGGAATCCATGAGCCTTGGAATTTTTTGATTTCATCAGCTGTAATCATGCAAGAAACAAGGAGAGAGAAGAATCAGCCAGAATGTACTGAATATGTATTCAAAAGAAACACTGTACTATCATGACCTTAACCTACAAGCTGTGAAATATTGAGATTTGTCAAATTTTGATAGAGATTATCTTTCTTAAAGATGCACTTGAAAAAAAGCTGTATTTTAATTTACGATTAATGGAAGAAAATAGCATTTTTTTTATTAGAGTACTTGTTTATAATCCCTTCAGTTCAATGTGAAAACTGACAATAGAAATTGTTAAACATATTTTACATTCTATTTTCTTTGATCAACAGTAGGATTGAATGTGAGTGTGAATGGTTGTTTTTCATGACCCTAAAAAATACTTTTGGAACAATGACACAGACATCCACAGATTCCTCATGGTTCTGGATACCATCGGATAATCTGTAATTCATTTGTTAGTGTTAATTGAAATTTTATACGTTTCAAAACCCAAAAAAGAATACTAATTATTTTTGGTCATGTGCAGGGGAGAAGTCGCCATGTTGTGAAAGATACACGTAAGCTGCTGTACTACAGCATGTGAACAGGCTAATAGGCCAGATATAATAGTTTAAATCACAACTATTTATACCCCCTTATAATAACAAGTGACTAATTATGCATATATATGTGACTGCAGGCTTTTTATAGGTTCAAATCCCATTGTCTTAATTTCCAGGTACTAGCTTGCTATAAAATTGTTGCTGTTACTTTGAGAATACTTTGCCCAATAACTCAACCAGCGTTTTTTCCCTGTTCTGCTCGTCCTGTTTACCGCAGTGCAAAGCTGCATTCTGCACTCGAGGAGCCTTGGGCTCTCACAGTGTATTTGGTGGAAGATGTATTCGGTGAGAAGGCAGCCCCTGAACTGGGACACAGCAAAAGTGTTTACTCCAGCAGCACATTGACAATGTTATGTTTTAGAAAGCCAATTAGATTGGCCTGACCTCACAATTCCCACTGGCTCGAGTACATTTCTTATGTGCCCCCAATACCACTGTAACTATATCCCATAAATGTTTTATTTCTATGGGACGCTGCGGATACTATAAAAGTTACGAAAGGTAATTTTCCAAATGTCTAAAGCAATCCTTTCACTGCGTCACCTCCTGCCCTCTGCTTGTTTTTGGTGCATGTGTGTGTGTATACAGTGCTGGTAAAAAAGTATTTGCCTCCTTCCGGGTTTCTTATTTTTTTGCCTATTTGTCACGCTTAAATGTTTCAGATCATCAAACAAAATTTAATATTAGACAAAGATAACCCGAGTAAATACAAAATGCAGTTTAAACCATGATTTCATTAATTTATAAGGGATAAGAGCTATCCAAACCTACCTGGCCCTATGTGAAATAGTAATTTAATAATAGGTTTGGATAGCTTTTTTTCCATAATAAATGAAATTATCACTTAAAAACTGCATTTTGTATTTACTCGGGTTATCTTTGTCTAATATTAAAATTTGTTTGATGATCTGAATTATTTAGGTGTGACAAATATATGGAAGTAAATCTGTGTCATCGGGATTTGAAACAAAAAAGACATTGAATTTCTAGCACTGAATATTTATGCATTGAAATTATGTATTTGAATGTTTTTCAACGTTTAAAATTCAACCGCAAAAAATTCAACCTCAAAAAATTCAAGCTCAAAAAATTCAACCGCAAAAAATTCAAGCTCAAAAAATTCAACCGCAAAAAATTCAACCGCAAAAAATTCAACCGCAAAAAATTCAACCTCAAAAAATTCAACCTCAAAAAATTCAACCTCAAAAAATTCAACTGCAACATCCGGGGATCCAAGGAGGAGCAATCGATTCCAGATTCAAGATCGGGAGCGTGCGTCAAGCAACGAGAGCGAGCGGGAGTGACCGACACCAATGCAGCTTTGACTTGTCAGCTAGCACAGTGACTAGCCATGTCCAACAATGGTGCTTCGGTGAGTGTTTAAACTCTTCTATATGCCATCGGTGTAGTTTGTTTCTGTAAGATGTAGTAATAGACAGCTGACATGTGTACATTCACGGACTTTATTGGACATAAACTAAGTGGAACTTAAACGAGATGACGTTCGGATTTTTTTTTCCGAACGGGCCAGTGACTGGCATGGGTAACGCCAGGATTTCAATTTTGGATGGGCCACTATTTAATAGGAAAAATAATACTTATTATATGATCCCTGCCTGACTTGTTTGTGTTTATCTGCTGTAGACGAGCTTTAACAGCGCGGTGCGCCGCTCTCTCTCCCGTTAAAAGTGAATGTCGCTCACCCAGCTCTCTCTCTCTCTCTCTCTCTCGCTCCACTGTCTCTCTCTCCTGTTACTACATGTGTTAAACCAAATGCACGAAAAGCCAAATCAAATCAGAAATACGTAGACCCCTTCTTTTTAACTCGCATACATATTTATTTTCATCAATGCTGCCTACCACACAATCAAATCCGAACATCCCTTCCTCTCTTTGGAAAAGACGGTCGCTCGGTGTCGACGTCGGGACACAATATTGCTCTGATGTTGCATGTCGAAGGTGAGTTAGCTTCAGCGTTGTCAGAGCTGTCAAAGCGTCTTGGTGTAACGTGTCTCCCACATACCTGGGACACCGTTCTCCACCGGCGGCGTGAGGGCGGAGGACGGGCACGGCTGGGCTGGGGAACTTTATTTTGAAAGGTTTCCCGGCCCTGTCAGCTGTTTTAAGACACGTCACACCAAGACGCTTTGACAGCTCTGACAACGCTGAAGCTACAGCCGAAACAGTAAGGAGGTATGATTACATCCTATCCTTACTTCTCTGATCACAAGAAACTAAAACTATAATACACGAAATGAATTTAATAAATCAAAATTTAGGTTAAAAAAATAGTTAGGCCTATTTTAATTTTTGTCAGCTGGGCCAGTGAAAATACACAAGGGGCCAGTAAAACTCTGATCTACTGGCCCAGGGGGCCCAGGGGGCCAGTAGGGAAATTTTTTTATGTTGAACCCTGGACATATACACATTATAGAGTGGCCACGGTTTATTCATTGCGTTTACATGGACATTATTAACCCCGCAGCGTAATGACCATAGCAGCGGCTTTAGCGGGGCATGCGCAGACGCATCTCCCCGACAGTAACCCGGTTATGCTGTTTACATGCATCAACTGTGCATCAATAATCGAACAATGGGGCTTCGGTGAGTGTTTGAACTGTTCTATATGTTTGTTTCTGTAAGATTCAGTCATAGACAGCTGACATGTGTACATTAACCGACTTTATTGGACATAAACTAAGTGGAACTTAAACAAGATGACGTTCGGTTGTTT